>CATIWQ010568084.1:0-21078 GCA_949673415.1 Euphorbia schlechtendalii | reverse complement strand
GAGGGTGGTCTAGCCCCTTGCGGGAAGTCCCGCGAGGGTGGTCTAGCACCCTCGTGGGAGTCCCCCGCGAGGGTGGTCTAGCCCCTCGCGGGAAGTCCCGCGAGGGTGGCCTAACACCCTCGCGGGAAGTCCCGCGAGGGTGCCCTAGCACCCTCGCGGGAGTCCCCCGCGAGGGTGGTCTAGCCCCTCGCGGGAAGCCCCGCGAGGGTGGTCTAGCACCCTCGCGGGAGTCACCCGCGAGGGTGGTTGAGACCCTCGCGGGGAGTCCCGCGAGGGCTGCCTCGCGCAGCTTTGCGCGAGGCTGTCTCGCGCGGGCTGCCTTGTGCAGCCTCGCAAGAGGCTCTCTTGTCTTTTTTTTTTATATACATATATATATATATATATTTTTATTTAGTTAAATAATTTAAAACGTCTGACGAGGATTCCCATATGAAGATCGTCGGATGGTCGAAAATTGTGTGATTCGAGGATAAATTTCCCGAAAATCCATCATCATTGAACGCGCGAGCTGGTACAAAATCCCGTGCTCACTCTGCCGTCTACCATTTTTCCGACCAATCTTTTGCGTTCGGACGTTCTCTTCTTGCTTTTCTTTTGTTACTTTGTCAATTCTTGGTTCTTTCTTTCGACATGGATACAGATTTCTCCAACGCAAGGTTTATTGCGGATCTTTTTGACAATCAATGCTCCAGCCCATTGAAGAAAACAGTTCCGTCTGCTATCCCAAAACCAATATCGTATGCAAAGGCTGCAACCAATCAACTACAGATCCCTAAGTTTTCAACGCAAGCCACAATCTCAAACAAGGGATAGTCCGAATTTTGCAAGATATCTATGATCAGAGAGTGCGACAATGCTCTTTTTCACTTATCGGCAAGCTGATTTTTCCAAAGGGAAGCGAACCAAGAAAGTTAGATGATTTGAAGACGCAACTTTCTAGGATTTGGGGTCTTAGCGGTAACTGGAGATTAATCCCGATTGGTCAGGGTTACTATCATATGATGCTGGGTTCTTTAGTATGTAATAATCTGGTTTGGAGTAAGGGAAGCATCAACCTTAAACCAGGAATTTTCAGATTACAACCCTGGATGGCAGATTTTGATCCTTATGCGGCTAATATCACAAAAGCACAAGTTTGGGTTCGTTTGCAAGGACTTCCATGGGAGTATTGGGATCCTCAAACGTTAGCCGAGATAACTAGCTGTTTCGGAGTTCTTCTTCGAGTCGTTAAAGCAACGTCAGAGGGAACCTTTGGGCAGTATGCAAGGGTCTTAGTTGATGTTGATTTGTCAAATGCCATCCCGAATAAAATTGGAGTTGAAAGACAAGATAGCGAGATCTGGATCTACTTGGCATATGAAAATCTACTTGCCTTTTGTAAGTTATGTAACTCGGTTGGTCATCGTTCTTATGATTGCAGACGCAACATTAAGCCTTCGACCGAAAAGCCGCATTGGACTGACAAAGAAATGAAAGCTGCACAAAGGAGATCGGAGAAAGAGGATCCAAACAGGAATAACTCTCATCCGCCTGTAAATCTTGAGTTGTTTACTCGTAGTAAACCAAGGCAAACAAGCTTTGAAAAGAGAATGCAATCGGACATCACTGTTCAGAAGGTTTTTATGTCAATGAAGGATAGTCTTGATGTTGCGAGGCCACTGCCGGTGATGAATGTGGAGCATGAATCGAACTTTGCCAAATCAGACAGCGAGGATAATAGCCATATGGATGACATGGAAGAGCAGATAAACGGTGATGAAACCATGGTAGTGGCTAGGACAAACAACATGGGAACTGATCCTAACAGACATGAACGAGAACAAGTTGTTGATCCAAATGGCATTAATCTTGTAGTAGACCTGAGGGGGGATAAGCAGATCGATGAATCAATGCCATTGTGGGAGTCTTGGGTTGATATGTCTGAAAGGGATGAGGCTAATGATTGGCAAATTGCAACATCGCGTAGAAGAAATAACAAAGTAATCACAGGATCCTCGTCGTGAACAATGCGACAGCCTTTTGGAAGGTACACTCAATGAATGTTCTCTTTTGGAATTGTAGGGGTATTGGCAACATGGATACCCAACTTTATTTTAAGAATTTGATTGTGGATTATAAACCACTGATAGTATGTCTTGCTGAACCAATGGTTAAATTTAGTAGAATTGCTCCTTCTTTCTAGTGACGTTTGGGTTTTATTTTGATTGGTATAAATGACAAATCGGTCCCTACAATGTGGGTCCTCAAATCTATTAGATGCTAATGGTAGGCTAATGTTACTCTCACCACGGACTAGCTGGTTGAGGTTTGTTTACGCAGGAATGGGACAGTAATGAAATTTGGTTTTGTCTATGGTGGCACAAATTTAAATCAACGTCGTGATTTATTTAACTCAATTCGGCTTGGGGTTGACTCTGTGGAAACAAACCGAGTTTGGATAGGGGATTTTAACGCAATCTTGGGCAGTCATGAGAAGCTTGGGAACCCTCCAAATGTGAGCTCGTGTCACGATTTTAGAAGTTGTATTAATGATGCGCAGCTGATTGAGGTTGCGGCAGCAGGTCCTTTTTTCACTTGGACCAATAACAGAACCGGGGGAGAGAGGGTCGATTCGAGGCTGGATAGGGCTTTGATTAGCGTTGATTTTTTAGATTTTTGTAACTCTTACAGCTGTATGGTTCTTGCTCGTCATTGTTCGGATCATCATCCTTTGCTTTTTACGGTTTCATTGGGGGAGGATAGGGTCTCACGGTTTCACTTCCAATCCATGTGGATCACACACAACTCTCTTCGAAGTACTATTGAAGCTTTTTGGCAGGGTAATTTTCCATCACTCCCACCAATGCAACTTCTTATGCTCAAATTAAAGATGCTTCGGCCTATTCTTAGAAGTTGGAATAAGGAAGTCTTTGGGAACTTGGATGAAAATATTCGGAATAGTGAGAGAGCTCTTTTAGATATTCAGAATATGATCTCAACGAACGGGTTGAATGACGATTTAATCTTGGAAGAGATGGCAGCCCACTCGAGACTTGAACTTCATCTTCGACAAAAGGAAATTTATTTTAAAGAGAAAAGTGGTGCTCGCTGGCTAAAAGAAGGGGATAGGAACACGAATTTTTTCCATCGTGCTGCTAATATTCACCGGGTTGCTTCGGGAATTAAAGCTTTAATTATAAATGGTGTTTTGACTATGGAGGATGAGCTGATTGCAGCTCACATGGTGGATTACTACAGCCGCATCATCACATCAGATCATTCAGTCCAAGTTGATCCTCAACTGGTCAGATCAATTATTCCAAGTCGAGTAACGTAAGAGGAGAATGCAGCCTTAATTGCTAAGCCGAGCTCTGAATTAATTAGGGAAACGGAGTTTAGCATGGATGCCACGAGTGCGCCTGGTCTTGATGGATTCGCGGGAATCTTTTTTCAAGAAAATTGGAGCATCGTAGGGGCTGATGTTTTCCGGGCTGTTACTCAATTCTTCGATACGGGTCATATGCTACCGGGACTAAACTCTAGTTTAATGATGCTTATTCCTAAGAAGGAGGGTGCGGACAAGGCGGAGGACTTTCGATCGATTGTAATGTCTAACTTTATCTTCAAGATTGTCATGAAGATCATAGCTTGTCTTTTGAATGTCATTGCAGCAAGAATTATTTCGGGGAATCAATTTGGGTTCATCAAAGGCAAGAGCATTCATGAATGCATCGCAATGGCGTCGGAAGGCATTAATCTTTTGAATCAAAGAAGTTTCGGTGGCAATTTAGCAATGAAAATTGACATCCGAAAGGCCTTTGATACTTTGGATTGGAATTTCCTCATTACGGTTCTTGAATAGTTCTGTTTTGCTGGAATTTTTATTGATTGGATTCGGAGTATTTTATCCTCGGCTAGACTCTCTGTTCTTACGCGAATGGGTCAACGTGGTTTCTTTAAGTGCACTAGGGGTGTGCGACAGGGGGACCCTCTCTCTCCACTGCCCTTTTGTTTGGCAAAGGATCTTTTGAGCAGGCTGATATTGTCCTTGGTGGATTCGGGGAATATCAGCCGCATGAGATACACATCGGAGATATTTTTTCCATCTCATATGTTATATGCGGACGATATCCTTGTTTTTTGTAAAGCAACAATGGCTAATATGAAGGTGATCAGAGATATATCCTATCTTTATGGAACTAACTCGGGACAATGCGTTAATTGGAGCAAGTCTTCGGTCTTTTTCGAGGAATCGATTCAGATTTCTAGAGCAAATGCACTGGCGGAGTTAACGGGAGTTACAATAGGCAATATCCCTTTCTCGTACTTAGGGGTTCCACTTTTCCGCGGTACACCTAAAGCAATTTTTTAGGCTAATTTTTCACAGGATTTTGGAAAGATTTGCGGGGTGGATGGGCAGCTCTCTCTCTATGGCAGGTCGTTTAGTCCTTGTTAAATCAGTTATCAACAGCTCTTTGCTTCATTCCTTCATGGTTTACAAATGGCCTCAATCATTACTTAAGGGCCTTGAACGAGTGGTGCGAAACTTTATTTGGACCGGTAATATCGAGAAAAGGAAATTAATCACTGTCCCCTGGAAATTATGTCAAAGGCTGATTGCAATGGGTGGAATTGGTTTTAAAAAATTTGAAGATATAAACACTTCGATGCTGGCTAAATTAGCGTGGGGGCTGATAACTTGTAGGAGTGGTTTTTTCCCTCTTTTGCGAAATCGTTTCTTGAAGAATGATCTTGCTAGCGACTGGATAAGTAATTCCAGCATCTGGAATTCAATGCGGCATGCGTATGTTTTGTTATGGGGAAAATATGGGTTGGTTTATCGGTGAGGATTCTGATTTAAATTTCTGGAACTCCAAATGGATAGCGCCGCCCCTAGGGGATATTCTGAATCTGCCCACGGCTGAATGTACCAAGAGGGTTACCTCGGTTCGGCATTTTATAGCGAATGGTTCATGGTCTGAATTGCCGTTGGAGATTCCGCCACTGGTGCAACAGCAAATTAAGGACGTCAAATTCTTGGGAGACAAGTTGGACGTGGCTTTTTGGAAGCCAGCAAGAGATGGGATTTTTACTGTCAAATCTTTTTATCAATGGTTGCAGCCGCAACATCATAGATGTCCTTATTCAAAAAAGATTTGGCATTCAACCATTGCTCCTTCACACTCGATTATTTGTTGGAAGTTGGTTAGAGGACATATTCCCACTCATGACGCTCTCATTCGCAAGGGAGTTAACATTGTATCTATGTGCTGCCTTTGCAAGGAAAATGTTGAGGATAAAAATCATCTGTTTGCCACTTGTTCCTTTGTACAGACAATATGGACAGCTTTGCATTCGTTGTTTGGGAGAACTTTTAACATTGATTCGGACATTATGGAGGTTATCACAACATCCTTTATACACAAATTCAGCCCTCAACTTCAGATTTTATGGAATTCTGCAGTAACCAATGTTATTTGGCTTATTTGGATCGCAAGAAATAAATGCATCTTCGACGCAGAGCAGCCCAATATTCACCGCTCCCTTCAAATGCTCTGGGAAATCCTTCGTAGAACAGATAGCATAGGCTTTGGCTTGATTTGGAACTCAGAGATGGAAAAGAGAACACTTAGCAGTCTCGGTCTCACTCCTCGGTTCCACAAAGCGCCAAGGGTAATTGGTGTGAGATAGTCTCGGGCGCTTGCGGGCTGGTTGAAGGTCAATACTGACGCCTCTACGGAGGGTGCTCCAGGCCCCTCGGGATGCGGGGGAGTCTTTTGTGATGATAACGGTAATTTTGTTTTTGGCTTTTCTTTCTACAGGTCAATGACTTTTTCTTTTGTTACGGAGCTAGAGGCGGCTATTCATGCCATAAAAATGGCAGCGAATAAAGGATGGAACCGTCTATGGATTGAAAGTGATTTGACTTACGTTGTTCAACTTCTTCGAATGAAGAGCACAAGAGTTCCTTGGCACATACGGGCTGCTTGGATGGATTGTTTAGAGATGATGAAAACGATGCATTTGTTGGTTATGCATGTTTTTAGAGAAGGAAATATGATAGCGGATGCCCTAGCTAATCATGGTCGCATTTCCCAAATGAGCTTGGAATGGCAACAAACCCCTCATTTCTGCCGAGGGATGCTTTTATCATGACTTGAATGGCTTGTGTAATTATCGGTTTAGATAGTTGTTTAGCTTAGTTCTTTTTTGTTTTTCTTCCCCCTTTTTCTTCCTCTTGTACCATACTTTTTTGTTTTGCTTTTAATAAAGGTTTAGGGGGGTTGTTAGGAATGGGGAAGGGCGGGTCCCCCTATGGTGTTAATTCCTTGGCCTGCGTTCGGGTGTGGGCCGTAAGTGGCGTTAACACTGAAGGACTAATATCACCCTCGCTTCTCTCTTCCTGTCCCTAATTTTATTTTTAAAAAAAACCTCTAGTATTCTAGTCATGCCATCATACATCTTCATTTTTACTGTACCAACACTAACTACCGATAATTCTTTATCGTTCCCAAGTATCACTTTCCCACTGTCAACTTTTTTATAAGTAGAAAACTAGTGTTTATTAGGAGACATATGAAAGTTACAAGCAGAATCAAGAATCCACGCATCTCCAGTGCTTTCTTCTGACAATACTAACACATCAACGACATCTGTGGAATTTATTCTTTCAGTGACAACATTTAACTCGTCACAAGAATCATCAGAGTCGCTATCCCTCTTATCTTTCCGCTTTGGACAATCTTTTCGTATGTGCCCAGTTTCATTACATTCATAACATTTTTTTTTTGAAAAATCTCCGAAGGAACATTGTGTTCCTCCATCACATTCATAACATTTGACCTTCTTGGATTTGGATTTCCATTTGCTTCCATATTCCTTTTCACCAAAACTACCTCTCATGACCATGATCCTGGCCCAATCATGATATTCATCACCATCAATTTTCTTCTTCAGCTCTTTTGAGTTCAAAAATGATTTGAACATTCCACCATGATAGTGTCCTGATAGAAAATTATGATGTCGATGAACTTATCATACGAGGATGACAACTTGCACAACAATATTATCGTTTGGTCTTCTTCTTCAAATTTAACATTGATATTTTCAAATCCAAGATTATCTTATTAAATTGGTCAAGATAATCATGCATCGACGATCCTTCTTGCATCTGAAGAAAATATGACCGTTGTTTCAAATACAAACAGTTGGTGAATGACTTGATCATATAGAATGACTCCAACTTCTTCCATAAATCAGCAGCGGTACTTTATTCAGTAACCTCTCTTAGAACATTATCAGAAAGATACAACAAAATAGAACTTCGTGCTTTCTTTGCAATCTCTTCAATTTCATCATCGCCATATTTTTCATGCAAAGCTTCTTCTCCTTCAAGAGCTTTTAACAATCCTTGTTGAACCAACAACGCCTTCATTTTAATTCGCCATAAATTAAAATCACTCTTGTCATCGAACTTCTCCACTTCATATCTTATTGATGACCGTCAGCTCGCCATATCAACGATCAATTAAATTTTTCAAGCTGTTATAGTAACAAAAGAGCTTGAAAAATTGCACTGTGAAAATTATACTGATAAAATATATCAGTATCGACACATGCTTTTATACAAATTTGTTAGGAATACCGCGCAATTATTTACCTCTCGGTGACAGTTACTATCTCGGAATAATTTAACCGATAAGTGAAGAACGAAAATAAGCAAGAAAATAATACATAGACACAAGAATTTAACGCGGTTCTGCCCAACTGCCTAAGTCCACAACTGACGATCAAAGAAATTTCACTAAGAATAACTGGAGATTTACAAGAGCACTCAAGTGTTTACACTTCCCGATGACCCGATACACCCAGAGAAAATCACCAAACTCAATTTTCTCTTACTCTCACGTATAAGCAAAATAACAATATAATTTCTAATGATTTACATAGGTGAAAGCTATACATAGATGGTCAATAATGGAGGTATCACCTCTTTAATTTGGAAACTCCATGTTGAACAAATATCTGCTTATATGTTTGCATTTGTTCCCATTTGAAGACTTTGCAATTAAACTCAATAATAATGTCTTCTCAACCCAGGAAAATAATTAAATAGCATGGCCCGATTTCAAATCACACTTTAACAGTTTAAAATCTAATATTATCAGTCACCTGAACCAGTCCACATAAATAGTTTCATACTAAATAGCACATGTGAAACAGCTCCATGTGACTGAACCAGTCCACATTTATATTTTAATACTAACAATAACACGTGCGAAATTAATATGTTTGCTGCATCCTAATATACAATTCACTGAGATATTGTTTACGGATATTGTTCTTTTAATAGAGACAATTTTTTACAGATTTAGAATAAGATCTAGTTACGAAAAAAGTTTTCTTTTTCTATTTTTAATTTATTTTTGTCAATATATAAGTTGAGAATAATATAAACGTCGTGATGGGATCTAGTATATCATGTCTTAACCTTTTAGATTAATTGGTTTCATAACATTATATTACACATACTTAGATTTTAAGGTTGAGCCGTCGAACGGTGAAATCTTAATAGTTTGAGATACTATTACATGAACTATTTCAGTTGGATACATTTCATATAAAAACACATACTCACATTTTTACATAAATCATAGTTTAATGAATTATCCCATTATTTTGGCACCAAAAGTCAGATGTCACCCCCATTTTAGCAAATATGAATCACTAATCATCTCTCAATGTCACGTTCAATTTCTAGTTGGAAAGAGAAAATTAAAAAATTTCATCTTTAAAAAGTCAAACTAATCACATTCTGACACGTGACATTGAGAGGGTTGAGTGATCCGCTTTTGCCAAGTTAATAAGGGTATCTGGTCCTTTGCAAGTTGGGAGTAATATTCGGCTTTTGCTATCAAGAGTTAAGTGAGAGTAGTGATACATTTGGCCTAATTCATATGGTTCAATTCCACATGTTCTACATGAATACGGGGAATGGCCAAATCCAACCATTCCTCGTATGGTATATTCCTAAAATGACCTTCCCAAATATGAGGTATTATCCATTTCCCATTTTGGGAATTTATTCAAATAATATTTTTTTACTTTTTTATGGTTTTATTCAAATAATATTTTTTTTACTTTTTTATTGTTTTTAGTTTTTGTTTTATTTATTTTTTTTTGTTAGTTTAATAATATAATATTATTATTTTAAAATGAATTTAATTTGAAGAATGAAAAATAAGAAAATTAGTTGAAAAAATAATACTGTAAATCTCATAAAATAGAATTTGAGGAATGATAAATAAAAAAATAGTTGGACTTACTCTTAACGAGGTCTGCTTCCTTAAACCCTGCAATCAAAAATGGGATTTGAGGAATAATAAATGTTCTGCCTCCTTAAATCCTGCAACCAAAAATGTAATACCCATTATCTCGAAATCAAATCAACTCCAAAATCTCAAGGTGATAGTTCGGTGCATTATCCATAGCTGCAGAAAGATCTGAATCAAAAGATGAATCGGAGGAGAGATCAAAGTTTGTAAAAAATTAGTGGTTATTCGTTATTCGTTATTTTCACAAATATAAAAATTAAAATGACATTTTTTCAAAAATTAAATTATGAATTGTAACATTTGTAAAATTACATTATAACATAATCTAAAATTATTTTGTTTTTTTGGTGTACATGTATTCCCATAAAATGCCCAAAACAAAATGTATAATTACTGATATTTAAAAACTAACATAATAGTTTATATTACTTTTTTTTTTTTTTTTTTGCGTTATGAGGTTTTGAAACTTCAACCACCTTTAGGTCAAAGTAACTTTGATATTATATCATAAAACCATTAGATGCAAAAGCCTCAAACAAGAATATATTTCAATAAATATACTTGTAAATATTACAAAAAAAATCATTTGATGCAAAAGCTCAAATTTTTTAAAAAAATTCTAATCGTAGCTTTTATAGTACGTTGAATTTCCCTCGCACACAATACCTGTTGAATTTTAAGCAAGTGCAATGCACGTCCACTCTACCATATATGTATGTGTGCATGTGTGATACGCTTTTATAGTGTATTGAAATTCGCTCTTGAACTTAAAGTGAGTGCAATGCAGGTCCACTCTACCATATGTGTATTATAATTCAATAAAAGAATTGATCTATATATACACAAAGATGTGTAATATTATGTGATGAAACTAATTAATTTAAAAGGTTAAGCTGGTATGCTACTGATTTTTATAGTATTTCTAATAATATATATTTTAAAAAATTGAGGCCGGAAAATATATTAGATGCAGCAAGTATATTATGTGGACTGGTTTCGTCACATGGAACTATTTTAATAAACAATAACTAAGTAAATTGTATACTAGGATGCAACAAATATATTAGGGTAAACTTCAAAAACATATCATGTGATTTTACTCGTTATCAGAACGAGTAATGTGTTAATTTTTTTTTCAAATGGAGGTTTGAGGTTACAAACGTTATCAAATCAAGGATATTTTCTTAACACCGTTAACCAAGATTTGTGGTAAGGGGCAATTTCGAAAATCAATTTGCGAACGTATTGCCTCTCAAACGCAGCAGATGGATTAAACAGAGAAGAAGGAACCGTCTCCTTTTGTTTGCAAGGTGAAGTTGCAGACCTTCAATGGAAATAGTCCTCACAGGTGGTTAAACAAGGAAGATTTGTATTTTCGCGTCAATCAAATGCTGGGTCAATTGAGACTAGTCGTAGCAGAGATCTGTATGGAAGGAACCCCTGTGAAACGCCATAATTCTCAAATTACTTGGTCCGACTTGAAGGAATAACCCATGGCTTCATTCTGCGGCAAATAAACTCCCTTGCAAAAACTAGTAGAACTGAAGCAGCAAGGATCAAGGGTAATGATGCTAAGAAAAAGTTCAGGCCTCAACCTCTATTTAGGTTTAGAACCTCTGGAAAGAGGAAGAAGAAAGACAAATAACAAATTTCCAATTTTGCCTCTGACATTTGATGTTATTAGTTAAAAAAATCTTTAATTTGATTACTTTTGAAATCTTAAGTCACCGTTTCCGAAAAAAAAAAAATTCTCGCTTTGACAATGAGAGAAATCACATAACATGTTTTTTAACTTTACCTTGTTTTCACATGTATTAGTATATGAAATTGTTATTATGTGTACTGGATTGTCAACCTTTTTTAATAACACATACAATTGACAAGCCCATTATCAAATAGATAAAGATAAATGAATTAATTGATGTACACATATCAATTAATAGAATGTTAAAAGAATCAAACGTATAATGATATCATTAGAAATTAAACGATATCATTAAGATAAAACAAACAAAATTTATAATTTGTTTTTTTTAAAAACTCCCTGAGAGACAATGTATTTACCGAAAACTAAAAGATTGGAGCGAGAGAAAAAAAATTTAGAATTTGTTAATTTAAACAATGTCTTGATCTATCAAGTTGATTGACATTTATCAAATTTTCAATGATTGTTTGAAGCTCAATTTTTTTTAAATTTCATATTTATATAAAAATAATGATTGTTTAATTTTACATCAATACGATTTAGGCTTATAAATGTACATTTCGAATTGTCATTTTGTTTATTTTCATCGGGATCGAACCGGGTGATATACATGTTAATATCACAAAAATCTGTATCTGTCAGCCGATTGACATCTAAGGGCCTTGTTTGACTCTACAGCATAAGAATTTTAGGTGAAAATCTAACATATTAATTACTCTATTACTATGTTTCGTTGAGATGGTCCTCCTCTGAATGGGGCTTTGCTTTATATGGATGGGACATTAGACCTGAACTGTAAAAGTTGTCCACTTGCCATATATAAAGAATTAAAATTCCATTTTAAAGATTAGATTGTTGTTGTTTAATGACCAATATGTCAACTTGAAAAACTGGTTTACAATTTAATGTTGACCAAATAGATTGCATGAATCAGCAAATGCAAATTGTTATATTCCCATTTCTCATCCTCCAAAATCTATTTTATAAAATATAAAATATTTTTCTTTATCCATAATTTTCATATTTCAAATTTTCAAATAAGATTCCTTTAAAATAATAACAATATTATCATATCAAATTTTACACATAAATGCTAAAGAAATAATAAATAATAAAATAACTTAAAAAGTAAAAATATTATATTGATTTCACAGAATGAGGATCCCTAAGTATGTGGAATCCCCATTTTGAACGATATCATGTGAGGAATAGTTGGATTGCCATATTCCACATATAGAAAAATTCATCGTTATGAGGGAATGTTTGAATTTGCTCTGTTTATCATTTATATGCATAAATATATCATTTATTGATTGAAAATAAATTAATCGTGAATTTGTTTGACCATGTAATTAACAAATCTACTCTCGTATTTAAATTTGCTTTAAAATCTGAGATTTGATGGTGAATTTTATAACAATTTATGTTTGAGTCTTCTTTACAATGATCCGAGTATACAATGACCTTTGAACATAGAAGATAGGAACGAGTTCCTAATTCTCGACATAGTCGGAGTCTAGGGGTTGATTTGCAAGAAATTCTGTGACCGCTCATCCTTTAATTTCTTTCTTCATCACATATTCAATGTCGAATTCTAACAATAGAAGCAAACACCGCGAGAGCTTTCCGGCTGGAGTGGGGAATTAATTAAGATACTTCATTGGGTCGCTCTTGGCGACCATCTGGATTTTGTAGGATTAGAAGTAATGACGTAGCTTCCTCTTTAGCCAAACCATAGTGGCACAAGTTTTCTCCACTAAAGTATATCGAGACTCGTATTCCAACAGATTTTTCTTAGATAATATATGGCATGTTCATGCTTATCCTCGAGCTCTTGAACTAGCATTACTCCAATAGATGATTCTTCGATTGCCAAGTACAGGATTAATGGTTTTCCAAGTACTGGTGGACGAAGAACTGGTGGATTCACCAAATACTGCTTGATCTTGTCAAAAGCGATTTGGCATTGCTCATTCCAGACCACTGCTAGGTCCTTTCTTAATAGCTTGAAAATCTGCTCGCAAATCGTGGTGAGCCTGGCAATGAATATGCTGACATACTGCAGGGACCCTAGAAACGAACGGACTTCCTTTTTTTTTATCTTTGGAAGGCCATTCTTCTAATAACTTTGCTTTTATCTAGGTCCATTTTGATTCCCTTCTAGCTGACAATGTGACCTAGAAGCTTCCCGGATGTCAATCCAAACACACACTTCTTCGGATTCAAGCGCAGGTTGTATTTTCCTATATTGGCTAGGAACCTGTCCAACACAGCTAGATGTTCTTCTTGGGTATGTGACTTTACTAGCATGTCATCGACGTAGACTTCCACCTCCTTGTGGTTCAAGTCATGGAGTAAAGTAGTTACGGCTCGCTTGTATGTTACCCCAGTATTTTTAAATTCAAACGACATCACCTTATAGCAGTATAACCCTCATTCAATGATGAAGGTTGTCTTAATCTTGTCAAGTATGGCCATCTTAATTTATTATAATCGAAGAATCCATCCATAAAGGACATAGAGACAGCATTGGTGAACATGGTGGCAGCAATAGCCTGGGTAAACATGCTAACATCATCTTCCAACTCTTCTTCCATCTCGGGGTTCAGATTCACTACTTGACCACTTGCCTTTGCATTTGTCTGCTGTTTTCTACAGAACTAACCCTGGCTCTGCATCAAATAGCATGGCCCCCTCGGACGGCTCAATCAAATCGATAATCGCAAAGTTGAAAACGTCATTAAAGGTCTCAAAACCCTTAACTTCCTCTCCATTCACAATCACTGGCTCGGGCTCACCCAGATTTATCCTGCACCCCTCAATTTCGCATACACGCACCATGTTGCAAAACCTCAACGTCTTGTGCTTATAAATCTTACGATCTGGGTAAAACATGAACCTAGCTCGAGAGTTACTAAGATAGGGTCGATTACCTTTAAGATCCCTTGGTGATTCTAGCCCATCCCTTTCCTCGGGATAAAACGTTACTTCTTCATCAGCTTTTTTAGATTACCAGGAAAATAGTTGTTTTCCTTGGGCATTCTTTGCTCTTTTGTCATTTCCTCTGTGGTGAGCTTCTCTCTCCTCAAAGGTTGCGACAGCCATGGTAGTTTCCTCATCAGTCTCAATGATAACTGGCTTGCCATTGTGAATGAGCTTGATCTTTTGATGGAGGGTAGATAGGATTGCACCCAAAGCATGGATCCATTATCGACCCAGGAGTAAGGATTAAGTTACTAGAATGTCCAGAACTATGAACTTAACCTTAGAACTCGATGGTGGAAAAGGATATTCTTGAAAACCATAGGCTGCACCCAAGGTTGTCAAAGGCCCCTAAAATAATCCCGGTTTGTTGGCTACCCCCGCATCTGAATTGGGTCAAGGTGAATGTGGACGCCTCTTCCATGAGTAATCTGGGGATTTTCAGATGTGGATGTGTTTTTAGGGATGAGAACAGTGGCAGCACCAGGTAGGGGATTGTAGAGGCAGCCGCCCACCTAGCAAGGTTGGCCTCTGCAGAGAGCCATGACCGCCTTTGCTAGAGCTGCTGAAGTTTTGGATTTAATTCTCAATTGTTTTTCATATATAGGGTTATAAAAAAAGACCTTGTTTTCTGATCTAAGTTTAACATGCAAACGATGTCGTTTAGTTTAGGATTGGGATATGTGAACGTCGCAACTTTGTAATTGGGTTTGAACCCAGACTTACGTTGCCTAATTTTCGAGTTCGGACTCTGATTTATCATTCGACTTCTTCTTGAATTCCTTTCCTCGTGTTCTGAACCTTGTTCAACCACAATTCTTTCTTATTGCTCCATAAATCGGGTTAATTTGTTCAATTAAAAGGTTCAAATCCCTAATCTGAAGAAGCTTTGATCTCTAACTTCGATTCCATTCCAAATCACTTCAATTGCAAATTCGCTGACTGTAATTTGACTAATTTATTTATTAAATACTGCAACTGGTAGTTGTGAAAAACTTCATTGAATTTAGAAAATATCTGTTTTGGTTCAAATTCGCACAGTGACTTGAATAGTTGTATGTGGAAGCTTGAGTCCCTCTATAGTTCTTTCTTAGCTCTGTGTTCTACTTAATATTCACTTGTAAAACGTTTCTTCAAATATAATTTGGTCTTATTTTTAAATCTTATTCATGAAACTTGGCTGTTAAGTGGCTCTGAATAAGACTCACTACTTTATGTTTGAGTTTCTAGTTTGGTCCCTCTTTGGAAATAAAGGTGCAATTTGACTTGAACTGTATTAAAAGAAATGTTTGCATTGCGTATATTTGTTTTGCTTCATTGGATGCATTTATATGTGCGTGATTTAAGTGTAGAGTCTAGATTCGTTCCAAGTGAAGTGATTCAAGAAGGTAAATCAAGTTAGATGGATTATATATGTAAAGCTTTTTTACATTTTTACTGAAAACACAAGCAGATTTATTTTATACATGCACAAAAGCTACTTAAACTCTAACTATTTATCAATATATGATTAATTGTAAATTTCAAAGTTGGCCTGCAGATAATGACTTGCAAAGAACAAAAGAGAACTCATCTAACATTACAAAATACAAACAACTGAAGCATAAAGCATTCTTGCAATCATTTATAGTACCAATATTACATATAAAGCGTATTCATCCCTTAAAATAGAGTTTAGAAAAATAGGATTTCACAACCCAGTAACCTGAAAGATGCTGTTTAGTTATCCTTTAGTTAATCGACCTGTTGTATTCATGTAACTAAAGAATACACAGTGCAAAGTCTCATAGTTTATATTTACCGGCTAGAAATTTGTTTGGTACATTTTTATTTAACATTTTCCCCCGCAGTGGCGAAATCCTGGCACCGTCATTGGATGAGAAGGGAATGGTTTTACATTGTTTCTCGTTTTCACTAGATTCTTCTTTTTCTTTTAAAACTGAATTAAATGCACCAGTTCATGTGGTGGCTATTGTGGCTGAGAAGGGTTGAAATAGGTTTTGGCTTGAAAGCAATTCAATGTACGTTGTTCATCTCTTTAGGATGCATTGTAGGGCTATCCCATGGGATATTCGGACAGCCTATAAGTTTTTTATCTTAAGAAGCTCGAACCAATGCAGTTTCTTATCTCCCATGTTTTACAGGGAAGGGAATAAAGTAGCGGATAACTTGGCTGCCCATGGTCGAAACTTGATTTCAATTTCTTCTCGGGATGAAGCCCCATCTTTTTGCTCCGATCATGTGTTTTTTGACCTTTGTGGTCGGTTGAGTTATAGATTTAGCTGATTGTTTTTCTCTTTTGGCTGAAGCTTGTAGGAATTGGGAAAAAGAAAAATCTGTATTGCATAAACTCTCGTTAGTTTCAGACTACAGAGACTAGCTATTTATATAGCTGTGAAAGTTAAAGAAGGACATAACAGTAAAAATGAATAAAATGGCGGGAAACTCTAACAATATTCAGTTAGAATTGATTACATCAGCGTCTAATCATGTGTTTATCATTGCATTGTCTTTGCTGTGAGCCTGAGTTTCCAACATCCCCCCTCACAATGAGCATCATTGTGTGTGAAACGAAGGAAACTTAATCTATGTAGAGCTGGAGCCATCTTTGATGTTGTCAAATGCTTGGTGAATAAGTCCACTGGTTGCTGCCTGGATAGGATTGACTTAACATTCAGAAAGACATCTTGAACATAGTTCCTGACAATGTGACAGTCAATTTCTATGTGCTTTGTCTTTTCGTAAAAAACAGGATTTCCTGCTATTGCAACAGCATCTTCATTGTCGCAACATAATGGAATAGGTAGAGTATGTTTGATCTTAAGATCCTGTAACAAAAAAG
The DNA here is from genome assembly GCA_949673415.1 of Euphorbia schlechtendalii. Classification (NCBI taxonomy): domain Eukaryota; kingdom Viridiplantae; phylum Streptophyta; class Magnoliopsida; order Malpighiales; family Euphorbiaceae; genus Euphorbia; species Euphorbia schlechtendalii. The sequence continues at coordinate 4,235 of CATIWQ010568084.1, read as the reverse complement.
TTATCCATCTTAGCTCGCAAGAAGTTGTGCATAAGCTCCTGTACTTAGCTTCTACAGTGGATCTGCTGACCGTATTCTACTTTTTTGTTTTCCAAGAAATTAATGAGGCCCCATATAGAATGCAATAGCCTGTGGTTAACTTTCTAGTTAGCTTGCAAGAGCCCCAGTCAGAATCACAGTAACCTGCAAGATCTCCTATGCTTGCTGCTGAATAGTGTAGCCTACAATTCAAGGTTCCTTTTAGATATTTCAGAACATGTAAAGCTACCTGAAGGTGATGTTCCTGTGGCTCCTGCATGTATTGGCTCAATTGTTGTGTGACCAAAGAGATGCTAGGTCTTGTGAAACCAAGATACATCAACTTTCCTACTAATCTTCTATAAACCTCTGGTTCAGTGAGAGATTTACTAGTGCTGTGAAGAACAGTACCTGTTGGGAATGGACTGCTTGAGACCTTTGCATCTTGTAGCTTTGCATCAACTAACATATCTAGTATATATTTAGTTTGCGTCAGTGAAATGCCATCTTCACTTTGTGAAATCTCCACTCCTAAAAAAAACTTTACCAATCCCATATCTTTAATAGCGTATAGTGAATGCAAGTAATCCTTGAAAACTTGTATCGTTTGGCTGTTAGATCTACAAATTAAAATGTCATCCACATAGATTACAATCACCAAGAATTTAGGATTTTCTATATTACCCTTTGTGAATATGCAGTTGTCATTTTCAGATCTGTGAAAACTAGCATTTGTCAAAGCATTTGACAGCTCCTTATGCCATTGTCTTCCAGCTTGCTTCAAACCATAAAGTGACTTGGTTAGTTTGCAAACATGAGAAGAGGAAGCCTTTTCATATCCTTCAGGTGGAACCAAATATATCTCTTCATCCAGAAATCTATGGAGATAGGCATTGTTAACATCAATTTGATGAACTTGCCATCTTCTCCTTGCTGCAATTGCTAATAGTAATCTTACTGTCACAAATTTGGCTACAGGGCTGAAACTATCATGATAATCTATTCCTAAGGTCTGGTTATAGCCCTTGGCTACCAACCTAGACCTTGAACTTATCCACTTTGCCTTTTGGAGTGTACTTGATCCGAAACACCCACTTAGATTTGATTGATCTTTTTCCTGATGGCAGTGGTACTAGTTGCCAAGTGTGATTCTCTTCCAAAGCAGATAATTCTCTTTCAATTGTTGCTCTCCATCTAGCATCCGATTTTGACTCATTGTAACACTTTGGTTCCTTCTCCTGTACTGAATTAAACAGGAAATGACTGGCATTCAATGGATAACATCGTGCCACTAGTAGAGAAAAGGGCTTTTGTATCGGTTATTTTTCTACATTCGGATCGGTTTTCTACCGATCCAACGGTCGCCGATGCAAAAACCCAAGGGAAATTGGATCAGTTCCAAACCGATCCAAATGCCAACCAATTGGGCCGGTTTATCATAAGTAACCATTCCAAAAGGTAGATACATTTGAGTGCATTTATTGGATCATTTGTATCGATTTTCATTGAAATCGATCCAAATGCTATATTTTATAATTAAAAATATTACTGTTTATGTAGGACTGTCACCTGTAATTATAATATGATCCAAAACTTAACCTGATACACGTTAAATAAAACCAAACTTCCAACCATATATCATTCTCAAATACATACTTAAGTACAATCTTAATTCAATCAAAATAAAAGAAAACTTAGTATATTTCCATTTATAATTCTAAGAACTCATGCAATAACAATTACATATTTCACATATACAAAACCAAACTTCCAAACTTCAATTATCGACAGATACACATAAAAAAAATTTTAATCAAACAAATGGACAATCTAAGAAGTAAAAATATCTCGAACCTCATTTAACTCCTCAGGATTGCAGGTAGCGGTTCTTTCACAAGACTGTAATTGATAAGAAGAAAAGAAACAAATAAATTAATGTCAAATACTGATTATGTCGAATATGAACCGTATGCAAACAAAAGATCCAAGCTGCTTCGGACACTAAAAAACTTAAATGTAATGATAAACTTTCAGTTTGGATTTAAACATGCAGAATAACTAACCAAGTACATAGCAATAACCCATAAATTTGGATTTAGAATCAAATACTAAGTTGCCTAAGACACTACGTTAGAATTTTTTTCAAGATTTCTATCACGGATGCATATATTTTCATAGAATTATTTATTTCCACATTGGATTAACAAAAGGATACCTTCTGAACATAATCAAATAACATTATTTAAATAATAAATCAACTACAAAAGGTTATGTTCAAACTGACTTCCATCTTACCCTACACATGAAAAATAAATAAATGAAAAAATTACCAACAAAACTAAACAAACAAATTTGTGCACACAACATTCTCAAATCCGTAATTACATGTTCAATTTTTACAGTTTACTTCTATTGACACATGTTAGCATAAAATTACCATTTGTTGGATTAACAATTAGAAGTTAGTGAGATCATGCAAAAGAAGATAATGAAGAAAGAGACAGACCTCTCAACAATAATGAAGCAAAAATTAAGAAATTTATCAAATAATTTTCCAATATTTTTTACTTTATTATAAGTTATGTTTCTTAATAAAAGAATAATGTTACCTAGCATGCTGTATCAAAACAAATATTTGTTTCCACAAACTGATTCTTGAGATCTCCATCTAAAGTGACAGGAATCCCATTCACCAGCAAAATCACATTCAAGTAAAAGGAGTCAACCAAAAAGTATCACTAAGCTACATGTCTTGGCAAACATTAGTGAGTCAAATACTAAATGAATGTATGTAATTTAGTGACAATACCTTAGTTGGGCATGACTAAGCAAATGTATCAACAAGCTGAACAACATCTGTGTATGAGGTAACCCCTACAATAGTAAAATGAAATAATTATAAAAATCATACACATGATCCATACTAAAATTAAATTCTTTTACATTCATGAGGAAATGCATTATCGTGCTATGTCCTTCTTCATCATAAGGAAATGAAGTATGAGAGGACACTTTGTACATCCTTAGTAGAAACACCTAAATCCTATTTTTACAAATAGGTAAACATCTGTCATGGTTTCATTAGTATATACAACATCGCATGGAGGCCTTACCTACCGACTTATCTACAATAGACTCTTAATACATTATCTTAAAATTGGTTTAGTAAATTATGGACAGCGCCTTCAAACTATCACACAGTGGTACAAGATAAAGTTTAGTAACCAATTTGACTGTCTTTTCACTACCTTCACTGAAAATAAATGAACGAAACCGCAATGGTGGCACAGTACACTTAAAACTTTTAGTTTCATCTCTTTGGCAATCAGTACATTAAACTATTCAAGGTCCATAGTTTTTCCCTACAACAGCAAAAAGTTGATAACTTTAAATAAAATTAGTTTCTTTTTAGTTTTTTCAGATGGAATAAAATTTAGTATTACCTTCAAATTGAAAGAAACAGATGAACTCTGATTAGCTTTAAGAGAAGCTGACTGAACACCTTCATCTATAGTAAATGCACATAAAATTCATTCGAAGAAACTGCATTTACCATATGAATTCAATCCCTCTAAGCTATAACTGAGGAAATCCAATTTCAATCGCCTGGCATTTTTGCACTACAATGAAGCCTATAAATGTAGGATAGATGAAAGAGATAGATGAAAGTAAATGAATTAAATAATTTCACCTGTAAATGATAATTTTCATAAAATGACAATTCTACAGTTAGCAATCTCATGCTTACAAAAGAAACTAACTAACTAATTAATTCAATAGAGCACAATAGGTAAAGAAAAATTCAACAATAATTAAGGGCAACCTAGTCAAGATGAGTATTTACAATTATCACATTAACTGCTTCAACCCAAATAAGAAAAAGTTCTAAAGGATATTCCACATGTTTTTCTCGACAGCTTCAAAGAATGTTGAAAAATCCTTAGCACAAACAAATTCACACATGGGTAGTTTTAAACATATAAAAGGAGGGTTTATGTAAGAACCAAGTAATTAAGCTGAACCAATGCCTCCTCAGCAACAATAAAATATACAATCGAAAGAACTTTATTCAACACGTGCCTTAAAAATTTACCTTATATCAGGTTTCATCTCTATACATATCGAAATATTATTTTTTTATTGAAAAATAATGTAACTTTATTCAACAATATCATGCATTAACATTTTACTACTACCAATAAAATATCTGTAAAAGA
>CATIWQ010568083.1:0-64375 GCA_949673415.1 Euphorbia schlechtendalii | reverse complement strand
GGGGTTAACGAGATTGTTTATAATCACTGAATCTGTGATTTTAAAGCTGTTTAGTGAGCCAATATTTTTTGAATGGTAACTTGCTAAATGTGGCTATGTGAGAGCGACCCGTACTAAGCATAGTAATATTGTTGTCCAGGTTTATATAATCTTCTTAATTCATTTGCACTAGATTTAGAAAATTCATTTCATGTGTTGCTCTACGATGAATCATTGAACATCTAAGTGTCTAGAATTGATTATGTTAAATTAGTCTAGTGAACGTAATAACTTTGTTGAACTTGCATGTTTTCTTTGTTATACTTATTTCATAGGAAAAATCTATACATTTAGAATCTCTAGTCTTCCATACATATATCTATCCATTCTTCATTCTAATCCTCCCAACTAAAATCTAAAAATATTTTTATTTTCTTTATTCCATTTTTCTTGTTGATCTTTAGAGCTAGTCCTTCCCTGTGGGATCGATATCTTTTAAAACTACATCGTAACTGTATACTTGTAGTGGTCACCATTTTTCTATTTAGATAAGCGGTACTGATAACACCTGTTCATATTTTGAACTTATATCTTATCGGTAGGAATGTGGGAGACAAGTTTTTTGGCTTCATTATTAAATAAAAAATCCTAGGAGTTATTAGAGTCAAAACCTTGTGAATAGTGATCCCAAATAATCAGAAACATTAATTCAATTATCAATCTACACAACGTAAGGGTACAACACATTGTTTTACTAAAAAACAAGAGTCAACACACCCAAGTTGTCGTAACTTGGGATTGTTACCATGGTAAGGCATTACAATCATTTCCTCACCCACACTAAAAGTCCAACATCCCACTTCAACTCACCACATTCAAACTCATCCCTTGAGAAATTACATTGATCTCTCTTGACCTCCTCACCCAAAGGTTGGGATACCATTTAATCACTTCATGAGGGTTCAAAAAATGTTTAAGAATCATAAATCTATAAAAAAATCAAGACATGCATGTCCTAATCAATCTTGTTCGCCATAAAGCAGGGGTTTAACAAGAGGAGCGCCTTATTTGTTTGTCACTGAGTGCCATTTCAAGCATTCAAGAGGGTATTATATGTAACGTTACAATGAGAGGTGAGTTGCAAACTTCAATCAATCAGTGAGATTCTCACAATCAAATATAATGGTTAATCTGATTAAGGGTGAATAATAGTAGAATTTGACCAATCCTAATTAAGGGGGAGGTTATCTATTCAGAAAAGGGACAGACTTAGATGTCGCATTAACCAAAATGTTTACTAGTCTACAATTTTATGTTGTCCTTTAGGCATCTATGAGAGAACTTTTTAGTTGAGGAGATGAAGTTTAATAGGATTTCTAAATCTGAGCTCCCTCCCACTAATTGAGTCTGTCCCACTACTAATCAAGGGCGTGCTCCTTATCTACATGCCAATTCATGTTCTCTCTTGAAACAAGGGACTCAATATCAGTTACCAGTTGGGTTAGGGTAGTTTGATAATTTTCTATAAGGCCAGGGTTCAGGCTACTAGAGTAGACCAATTGGGAATTCTCATAATATCTTCCAGTACGGAGTGTCTAGGCATGCCGCGCCTAATTCTTTCCTACAAGAGGTTTTTGGAATCACTATTCGGTTTTTGGAATTTTAGTCCTTTTATGAGCTCTTCACCAACATATTTTGACTTAGGATCTCAATCGCATTTCCTCACTACCAATGTGCCTACTTCACAAGGGTTTGCATTTTAGCCCTTATCTTTTCCTATTCAAGGGGCACCCCTCTATCAAATCTCATCTCCCGCTGAGCTAACTACCTTTTTGAATCCGTTTAAAGCATTCTCTTAACCTCATAATGCTCTTGAGTTCTAGGTTTCGCCCTGGGCTATGACCTACCCACCACCAACTTAATATTTGAATTTAATTACTTCAATGATTTCACCATTCTCTACTTATGCACAAAAGGGTGAGGCATGCTCCCTCCATATTTTTCTCCAAGATTGATGGTCTTATAGCAACAGTTCCTCATGACTCAAGCTAACCAATCCCCCATGATTTCCCAGTAGGCAAGCTAAGTGAGTGATGAAGATTGGATGCTCAAAAATTTCACAATGCAAGAATTGATGAAGTATAAGGGAGTGGGTGATCCTCGCTCACACATCAAGAATTATCATGCTATGATGTATGATCTATAAACGGTCAAACAAGAGCAAAGCTTGATTTTCAAGTCTTACTATGAAAGATGGATGGTCGTGCAAGTCCCCCTAATGAATAAACTTGATCTCTCAAAGATTATTACGAAGTTACTTGATGGAGAACTTCCATTCTATAAAGTATACTTGGGAATTAATGAGTATTACAGCTATAATGATGTGCTTTTCAAGGCTGAGAAGTTTGAAAGAGTTACCAATGTTTAGCGAACCTCTAACCTGAACCATGGATGGAAGAATGAAGTATGAGAGGACTACTAAAGGGGCAACATCTGCTTCTTTTTTTAAAAGAAAATAAGCTACAATTCAAGTTGCACAACCTGTTGATGTGAGCATTATCCAAACTTCAAAAGAAGATAAACTCAATATCTCCCCTTATGTCATGCTTTAACTCAAATCTTTGCTAAGCTTAAACAGCTTAGGATCATGGACAACTTGAAGCCATTTGCCTAACCAAATGCTAACGAATGGAAGAACTTCTACATTTATCATGTGCTAATGGGCCAATACATGAATTATTGTAAAACCCTACTTAGGAATATTTAGAAGTTAATTTAGGAAGATAAGTTTAAGGCTCATACTTTTAAGTCGAGCACTACTAATAATCCGCCTTCCCAAGCCAAAGAGGAGGTATCGACTGAGTATGATCAATCCCTAAAGAATGTGGGCAAGAAGAGAAAACACCATGGCCATGCCCCTGAGAAAGATGTGGGAAAACATCACTAGGATATCTTAAGAGTTATAGAGCCTGAGTTCCTCATACCCTAGGTAGGATTGGATTTTGCTTCTCATCACAAACACAATGAGAACAAAAGGCCTATTTTTTATGGCATGGACAATGTGCACAACTGCAAGCAAATGCTACAAAGGGGAAATCAAAACCTGTAGATCACAAGGGCTAGTCTTGGATAGTGTCAGAAGTGTTCACCTCAAGCCATACTAATGTCACCTTTATCTTCAATGTTAATCAGCTCCATGCAACCACACCTCTACTACCGAGTTTACCACTCTTGCTTCTATCATTACCCCTATTGATGGCATCTTGATGTTCATTACTCCTATCGCCGATCCTTTTCATATTGATCCCTCAAGCTAGAGCACTATTCTTACTCCGGTCATCCATGCCTCTACCGCTCCTTTTGCTACTATAGTTGCCATCACTATGGAAGGCCCTTTGTTTGTGGAGGTAGAAGAAATTATATTGATGTAATTTTTATTTTAGTAAATTATATATGTAAGACCTTTATTGTAATGAAAATATATTTAATTTTCTTACTTATTTGATTTTTTCCTGATGGCGCCATTCATTCATATGAGTCTATACATAACATTTGTAGTATACATGATGTGTCTTTCAATGAAATTAAATTGGGTAAAAATGAATCATCTAGCTAGTAACTATATCTAATGTTTAAAACCTAGTGAAAAAAGGAGAGATTGAAAATTTGCTTAAACGTCAAGTGAGCGGACATGCTGAGCGTCACCACTGAAATTGTAAAGCGCAGATTTTTTACTGATCTGATGTTCATCTATGAGATAGCATTTGAGTTGTTAAAGAAGCAGTCGCAAATTGTCTAGAATGATCAACGTTAGTTAGCCTTTGAAAGAATCAATACCTATTTGATCAATCTACAAGTTCTTAAGCTACTGACTCTTGGTAAGCCTCTGATCCTCTATTTAGCTATCGAAGAGTGTTCAATAGGGGTAATGCTTGTCCAAAAGTGAGATAATAAGCTTGAGCACACAATGTATTATTTGAGAAAAAAGCTTCTTGGGTATGAAATCGATGTGGGGTAGTTGAGAAGACTTGTGCAACAATGGTCTAGCACATTAAGAAGCTCATGTATTGCTTTCAGTCTTACAGAATCCAAGTTATAGTCGAAATTGATCCAATGAAGTATTTGTACCAGTCTCTAACTTTTACTAGGAAACTTTCTTATTGGATCTTGCTTCTCTCTAAGTTCGATATTGAATATGTCACAAAGAAGGCGATTGCAGGTCGGGTAGTTGCCGAATTCCTCACAAATGAAGCCCTCGACTCCGACTTTGTGGTGAATCTAGATTTTCTTGATGAGTAGCTAGCAGTCATTGAATTAGTGAATGAACAATGAACAATGTTCTTTGATGGGGCTATGAACCGTCGAGGGGCAAATCTCAGGCTTATCTTAGTAATGATGTAGAATGAAATCATCCCGCTCTCTAAGCATCTTGAATTCCCCATCACCAATAATGGGGTAGAATATGAGGTGTGCCTTTTTGGTGAGCAAGCTTTGAGAAATGTCAGGGCATTAGAAGTCACTATCATTGGTAATTCCACCTTAGACATTTGGCAAGTTATCAATGATTGGGAAATTAAGGAGGAGTTGCTTCGATCGTATTTTGACGCAGTATGGGAGTTGGTCACAAAATTCAAGAAATGTTTATTTCGGCGTGTCCCCTGTGATGAGCATCATATCGTGAATTCTTTGGCTACTCTTGCTTCTATTTGGGAAGGCCCTCAATTCCAACCCATCAGACCGTGGTAGGCCTTATGAATAATTAAAAGAATCAAAGAAGAATTTGGGAAAAATTACATGGGTCAGAGCAATGGAATTTTTCCCTTTGTGAGTGGGCCCTGATGAATATGGATTGTTAGAGGTGGGGCCTATGCGGCTGCCTCGTAAGCAAAAATGCTCACAGGCTAGCACGCACTAGCGGGTAGCAAGCCCGCAAGTACTACTTGTGGCAGTGCTTGCGCGGGCCTGCTGTGTAGGCCCACTAGCGCAACCTGTAAGTTGGGCTTGCGGGAGAGTCCGCAAGTCCCAGCTTGCGTGTTATGAGTGGGCCAGCTCGTAAATCCTACAAATCCATGTGATTGACTCATGTTGTGGGATAGGGTTTTCCCTATCCCACATTGGAAAAAAGGGGAGCTTTCAGCTTCCCTTCTCCCTATATATGGCTGCCCCCTTCCCTTTTTTTAATTCACTTCAACTCAGCCTTTCTCTCTGAGTTGAACATCTTTTCTTCGTGAGCTTTTTACGAGATCCAGCATGAGTTTCTCCAATGTTACAAGAATTCTTTGCAAGGTTCTTTCTTTTTGAATTGAGCCTTCTTAGTTGCTATCTACCAATAGGTTCTTCCTCAACATAGGCTTTGGTTGATGAAGATCCATGTGGATCAATTGTAGAGGTTTTCCTAGATTGGAAGCTAGTGCTAATTGAGTTCTACCGAATTTCTCTAAGGGAATGCCACACCAAGGGAAAGGCATGCTCTTAACTTAGATGTTAGGATTCTTTTAATAAGTTTTATAAACCTAGTAGCATCTATGGAATGTTTTAACTTAGATTATATCAATCATTGCATGCTTAAGAGATTCTTTAGGGTTTATTTTATGTTTTGAAATTCCACCTTACAACTTTTGCATGTTCAATTACTATCTTGATTAACCAACACAAACATCATTGCTCTTCTCTCTATAGACTTTAAGTTAATGGGGTAGTGGAAGTAGCGAACAAGTCTATCATGAAAATTTCATTCAAGATGATGACCACTTACCATGATTAGGTAGATAAAATTCTATTTGTGTTTTGGGGGGTGCCTAACTAGTTTTTTCACTCTAAAATACCAAACTCCTTTCTCGTTAGTTTACAAAATGGAAACGGTTACCCTAGATGAAACCAAGGTCAGATGCTTAAGGGAAGCCATATAAGCTAGGTTGAAGGAGTCAGATTTGGAAAAAGCCAGATTTAATTAGATGAACACAATTGATAAGCATCGCTTAAAAGCCCTATATCACATTCAGATTTATAAGCACCACATGGCGAGAGCTTACATCTGCAAGGTGAAACACCTGAAGGAGCCCTTGAAAGTGGGGGACTTGGTCTTAACGAAGTTGAAGCCCTCTAATGTTGATTCAAATGGGAAGTTCATTCCCAATTAAGAAAGTCTGTTTGTGATTAAGAAGGTTCTTAGCAAAGGAGAGGTCAAAGTGATGGACATGGAGGGGAATGAGTTCGTTAATCCGATCAACCATGACCGGTTAAAGCATTATCATGTTTAAGAAAAGAATTAAATTATTAAAAGAAGCACCATAATAAAAAAGAAATTATGTAGCAAGCCTGTCAAACGCCCTTCTTCATATAGGTGAGAAAAAATTAGAGTATTCTTTTGCTGAATAGACTACCAAAGTGAAAACTTGAAGAGGGTTCTTTGGGCAAAAATTAGGATAGTGAGAGAAAATAGTTAGCTGTTAACTAGAAAACCCGAAAGGGCAGGTTGGTAAAAGGGATTCAATCATTGGATATTTTTGTACCCCAGTTATTTTCATTCATGGAAATGTTATTATTGTTGAATCGTTACATGTATATTTTTTAAATAGATACATGTGTGCTATGTTGAGAGACAGCGCAAGTAATGCATATGCATAAAAAAAGAAAAGAAAAGAAAAAAAGAAGAGAAAATCGACAAGTTGAAAAGCTACAAAAGACAACCATGCCAGATATGAGTCTATTGGATTCAAAACTAGAAAGGGCGGTCCAGGCCAAAGTTAAGACAATGTTCGATAGATTGAAAACCCGCGAGGTAAGTTTATGCAAAAAGTAAGAACACAAAAAAGTATTCAATTAATCACAACATTTCCAATCTAAAAAAGACATTCTAAGGTCATCCTCTAAACAAAGGACGAATATCATTAGACTACCTTCGCAACAAGGATTGTCATAATGGGAATTAACTCACGAGCTTTTTTTGCTTGATAAATAATGGATCAAGTCAAGACTAATGTTAGCATCACTAAATACATAGATAAGAGGAATTTGAGTGTCAAAAGTTCGAAAAACTCATATAAATATACACAAAACTAAATTCAAGCTTCAAATTAGGCTTTGATACAACAACAAATCAAATTTCAATTTGGACCTAAGTCCATCCATGTTAATTAGCCTAAAGGAATCCCACATCAACCACTCAAGATTGCCTAATCGCCATTAGAGAACCAGCTAGCTAGGCTAAAAGAACCAAAGAATTTTCACATCCCCATGCAAATTCTTACATTCATATAAATGTACAAACAAAAAATTAACTTACCAAGTCCATAACATACATGTGAGCATTCACATTCGTTCATTCACATGCACATATGAGTGAATAATTTATTGCACGATCTTATCTCCATCCTTATCACACCACTATCTTGCCATTACTTTACCTTATCATACCAGTATCTTCCCAATCCTAGCTGTGCCATTATCTTCCCATGACTCCATCATTGTCACACCATTGTCTTGTTATGACTTCACCTTATCACGCCACTATCTTTCCATGTCTTGATCTTGATCGTGATGTTGTCTTACCATGACTCCATCCTTGTCACACCACTGTCTTGCTATGACTTCACCTTGCTACACCACTATCTTGATGGTTCTCGATCCTAGTCATGCCACTATCTTGGCACGACTCCATCCTTATCACACCACACTATCTTATCGTGACTTCACCTTATCATGCAACTGTCTTGGCGCTTATCGATCCTAGTTTTACCACTGTCTTATCTCAACTCCATCCTTGTTACACCACTATCTTGCCATGACTTCACATTGCCACCCACAATCTTGCTACATCTCGATCCCTGTTGTACCATTGACTTACCATGACTTTATCCTTATCATGCCACTATCTTTTCATGATTTCAACTTACTACGCCATTGTCTTGTCATGTCTCGATCTTTATCATATCATTGTCTTGCCATGACTCTATCCTTATCATGCCACTGTCTTGTCATTACTTCTCCTATTGTACCACTGTTTGCCACATCAGATTTTAGAAATCAACAAACCGTGTAAGGGGTAGTTCTACCTTGATAAGTATTTTGAACAAGGTCAAATTATCTTCCATTCCATTATTTATTTATTTACTTTCTCCATGTTTAAACTCTTGATTAAAGGGGAAAAATATTTTGTTTCTAATATATCAATAAAGGAGTTAAAATGCATTTATTGACAACACTAGCTCTAGAAAATAACTCTATTGCATTTTCAAGTTTCTAAACCAACCAAACAATTTCCAGGTGATCTTGAAAAGCGAGAAACATCCATGTTGGAGATGTCTAAGGAGCATGGAAAAATTTTCATGTTTTAGGTCAACTTCAGCACTCATTATTTCCAAGTGATTTCGTAGGATCGAAAAATATCCATGTTGTGGATGTCCTATGAGCATGGTGAAATTTTCATGATCTAAGGTCAAATTCAACACTTATTATTTCTTAGTGATTCCGTAAAATAAGTAAACATCCATGTTGGGGTTCCAAAGAGCATGGTAATCTTCCATGTTCTAAGGTCAACTTCAACACTCACTATTTATAGGTGATTATGAAAATCAAGAAACATCCATGTTGGGGATGTCCAAAGAGCATGATGAATCTTCCATGTTCTAGGGTCTACTTCACCATTGAATAATTTCTAAGTGATTCTGAAAATTGGAAGATAATTTCTAAGTGTCCAAAAAGCACGGTGACCTTTCATGTTCTGAAGATAATTTCGCCACTTAATTTTCAAGTCAACCAAATTTAATTCCTTATCAAAGTTTTGAACAGTGCACTTTCACACATAATGGTCAATGAAGACAACTCATTTATTTCCTTGGGAAGATAACTGGACACTTTGACATTAAAAGTCAACCTAGTTAAGGTTCTGAAAGGTGCACTTTCCAACTTCAAGGGCAACTTTAACAAAGTCATGATAGCCCAGGCATGATTTTTATCCCTTGATCTTTTCATGTAACCATTATGACTCATGTTAGTAGTGACCACACGAGGGATAGCTTATGAGCACGGGATTCGAGGTCCCTCATGTAAAACGATGATGAAAGCTTATTATTTAATACTTGCTCTCCAGGCTTTTATGCACACATAATCGAGGATAAGATGCCATTGAAAGAAGTTCTCTTAGCCTTCAAACCTTTTTCACATGTTAAAATAATTAATTTAATTAATATATAATTTTATTTGATAGGTTTAGTTCATCTCTTCCTTTTCTCCTGACCTTCAAACCTTTTTCACATGTTAAAATAATTAATTTAATTAATATATAATTTTATTTGATAGGTTTAGTTCATCTCTTCCTTTGTTTGGAGTAAAACAAGTAATTTTAACCTTAAAAACCTAATTTTATTCATTTAAAATTTATAAAAATAAAAAAAAATTAAAGTTAACTTTAATATGTTAAAAAATAAAAAAATTCCTAAGAAATCAAAAATATCAATTTTCATTGTTATTTGGGGAAACTAGGACCTTGGGGGGTCACCCGAGTCATGGTGCTCCTCTAATCGGTCAAACTGGACCATCGTCGATCTAGATAGATCGTCGGTGGTCAAATGGTTAGATCGGTGATGGTTTGGTTGAGAGGGGCACCATGTAATGACCCAGATTTCCCTTTATTACCGTTTTGTGGATATTTTTCCCACATTAGCCTCACTTTTAAATCAGCCTAAAAAGGTATAAATATGTTCAAACTTTTAGGAGAGAGGGGAGGAGATCTAATTTCAACAACTTTTTGGGTTTGCGTGAGGATAAACAAAGAAAAAAAAACTTGGTGTGTATGTTTGGGAAAAAGTAGAGAAAATCTTCCTTTCTTTGATTTTTTCTTCATTTTCTTAGACTCCTCTTTGTTTGGGTTCTTAATACTTTAGGCATCGTTAGCTCACAGCTATAATATTTAAAGGGGTGATGGTGAGCTCCCCAATGAGCAGATGGAAGGTATGGGTGGTCTTGCTCCACCTCTCTATGAATTTGCTCATAATAATGTGGCTATGTACGTTCGGGACCAAAGGTAGTGGAAGACCAGTGGGCCGAATCTTGTGGATTCTATTTCCGTGATAGGCCTTGGGTCCTACCTCATAGCTGCATTGGCTTGGATTAGCACCCACCACTCTTCACATCGGTTGAGCGCGTTGATGGTCTCGTATGAATAAATCTATAGAATTCAAGCCAAATCGTGATAATTTTTGCATTCATTTCATTTTTAGGATTGCATTAGTTTCACATTAATTCGTGAAGTTTCAATAAAATAAATTAATTCACTTCAGTTTTGTCCAAAATAATGCATTTTGATCCCATTTTCAGTTAAAAATTGCATATAGAGTCCCCTTTTTCGATTTTTGCTTTCTCAAGGGAAAAAAAAGGATACCAGCCTAATTGGCTGATAATGGCCCCAAGTCAATAAGGTACTAGCTTGACCTGTGACCTTCCTCAAGGGACAACGCTAGTACCGACGTTATCCATGTCGAGGTACCGATTGGAATGGTATCGACCTAACAGGCTGGTACTGATCTAATACGGTATGCCGATGTTGGCCCAGGTAGGGCTAACCCCGCCATACCGTATCAGTATCAAGATGAGGGTAGTGGTTTGCACATTTCATTTTTGTTCTTTCATGCATTTTTCAGCATTTTTTATGCATAATTAAGTCCATATCTAATTTCGTGGCAATTCTAATCCTACATTTCATTTTAAAATTAAAATTAAAATTTTGAATTATTCAAAAATTCAAATAACCGTTGCTGTTAAAATTAAATCAAATGTAATTAACAAAATTTAGGAATACCTGCAGCTAAGAAGCATTCCTCTCTAGGGTTGTCACTAGAGAAACAGGTGACTTGGGAGTATATCATAAATAAATTGGTTGCTCTGAGCCTGTATCCCTATCACATAGAGCAAGTCTAGAAGTCATGTGGACTCGCCTCATAGTTCCCTAGGCACATCGTGTAAGGGCATTGTCTAGAAAGCTTGTTCAGCATCTTCGAAAATGTAGAGAGAAGTTTGTAGAGAGATAAGCTCTAAACAAAGAAAAAGTGAAAAGTGATTTGAAATTTCTAATTTAATAATCATTTATATAGATAATTCATTAGGGACCCCAAAGGTCACTTTGCTCTGCCTTTCATTTCCAAACCCTCTATTTACTCCCCATTTTTCAACTATCATGCTACCTCAGAATTTTGGGCCAACCCACTTTCGTGCCCCCTACTTGGCTTCTCAGCCCTCTTTAGGAAAAGGTTTTCTAGCCCATTCATTAATATAAAAATTAGCCATTTTAGCCCCATTTTCTCCACTAATTACCACATATTTATTCAATCACCTAATATTTATTTTCCAAAAATTTTCCCTTAAATTACAACCTCAAAAGAATCATTCTACCTCAACGATCAATGCCAAGGTTCGCGCAAGGGAAAATTCAACCTTTTCAAAGATGCCTCTGCAGTATTTTTTACCAGGCCAAATTTCTTCTACTCAATTATTTATTTATTTATTTTCTCCATGTTTTAACTCATGATTGAAGGGGAAAAATATTTTGTTTCCAAAATGTCGATCAAGGAGTTAAAACACACTTATTGGCAGTGCTAACTTCAAAACAATTCTATTGCATACAGGTTTCCAAACCAACCAAACTATTTCCTTGTGATTTTGAAAGATCAGAAAACATCCTTGTCGGTGCTCCGAGAGCACTGAGGTCTTCCATGTTTTAAGGTTAACTTCGACACCAAATTATTTGCTAGTGATTTTGAAAGGTTAGAAAACATACTTGTTGGGGTTTCAAAGAGCACGATAGTCTTCTTTGTTTTGAGGTTAATTTGACACCAAATTATTTTTTAGTGATTCTGAAAGGTGAAAAAAATTCTTGTTGGGGTTCCAAAGAGCACAGCGATCTTCCATGCTCTAAGGTCAACTTTGATACTAAATAATTTCTTTGTGATTCCAAAATGTCAAAAAACATCCTTGTTGGGGTTCCAAATAGCATGGGGTCTTCCATTTTTTGAGGTCAACTATGATATCAAATTATTTCTTGATGATTCCAAAATGTCGGGAAATATTCTTATTGGGGTTCCAAAGAGCACGGAGGTCTTCCATGTTATGAGGATAACTTAGACGCTAAGTTTTCAAAGGGTTCAAGAAAGGTCGCATAATATCCAGAGGTCAATTTCGTTGGGGCTTAAAGGAGTGCGGCAATATTCCACATCTTGAGCACTAATATTCTTGAGATCTTAAAGGTCGTATAACACCTAGAGTCAACCCCTTCAAAGTTCTGAAAAATGCACTTTCACAGCTATCGTTCAAAGTTGTGAACCAAATTATTTCATTAGGGAGATAACTATGCACTTTCATCATGGAAGTCAACCTTGTCAATGTTTCGAGCAGTGCACTTTCCCACCTACAGGTCAACTTTAACACCTCATGCCACCTCTAGGTCATCCAACATTCAAAGGAGATCTTTGGGCTTTTAAAAAACCATAACCGTTCAAACCAACCATTCCAAACCACCAAAACCTTTCAATCTGATATTTTGGACCGAGCCTGTATTGGTCTACCAAGCGGATTGGTACCGGTACATGCTGGTCTTGACCTGGCAATTACTAAGCTTAACCTGTGCCGACCTTACCTACGTGGTAAGGCTAGTCTCGGTTGACTTGTTCAGCAAACTTTGTTGCCTTTTTTTCCAACTTCACCCCTAACTTATTTTACCCTTTTCGAAAATTACCCTTTACCCTACTTCTATTTACCCTTTTTACCTACCTCTATATAAGCCTAAAAATTATATTTTATTAGGAGGTTTTTGCCATTTTGAGAATTTTTACTGCGTTTGGATTTTGAAGAGAGATTAGAGAGAAATTCTTTAGGTTTTAAAAGAAAATTAGGAAAAATTCCCACTTGCATTTTTCCTACATTTTTCTTCGAAAATCCTTCTTTCTTCTTAGGTTTTGAGAGTTAAAGACTCAAATTTAGCTCTCGAGTCTCCTAACCTTCTTGAAAAATCCACTTTCCATCACTTTTTTCCAAAAATCAAGACTAAAAGGCTTCAAGGATCTCTTTTCAGTGTTTTTGGCTCCTAAAGTCACGGATTCACGTCAGAGGGGTAAGATTCTGAGCTTTTGGTGACTCTTGGCGTGTTTTGTGCATTTTTTCTTTTTTCAGGTTTCTGTTCTATCTATCCTAGGGTAGTATACTGATACTTGTCTAGTTGGATCGGTACTGGCCTACCCTAGGGGTCGATACCGGTCCTAGCCTGACCATACCGGTCATTTTAGGGTGGTACTGGCCGGTCTAGAATACTTGACCAGTACCGGTCCCTTGTAGGGGCTGATCCCAAACTAGTTAGGGATTTTTTATCCGATATCGACTAACCCTCTGTTTTTGCATTTTCGACCTAGTACTTATTTATTTCTTACTATTTTAGGGACCCACACAATGGGAAACACATTTTCTCTAAAAACCAATCAAATTTATGTCATGTATATTTTGAAAAAATAAAATTTGGTAATATATCAAGTTTAAAATCAATTATTATCAATTAAAAGCGCGCGGGGAACCTGAATTCCCCACTTTTTGTTCTATAAAATCACAATTCACCCTAATCTAACTTTGCAACTTATTAAGTCTTCTCTTATACACTAACTATGCCACAATGTTGTAATATATTATCATGATAACCCCTTGTGGATGCAGGCAGATCTAGTTAGATGTATGCTAGGTTTTTGTTTCCTTCATGTATCACAATTGTAAATATAATTGTATTTGTTGATCAAATGTATTTAGGGCCATTTGTATATTCTCCTGGGTTTGTATTATTATTTACCCTACCCCCTTAGGTTAGAAGCCTTGTATTTTTTTTATTTATCACTTTCCTTTATTTGTTTTTCACTTTATTAATTTATCGCTTTCTGCATGTATGTGATATAAATGCTAAAATAAATAAAAAAGGATTAGAAAAATAATCAAAATATCTTAAGGGTGGTGGTTTTCTTGTAATCTAAACTTAAATAATGATGAAGTAGGTAACTCATCTAGATCCGAATCTCTGAACTATGGTGGTGGTTTAGGCTTAATGGATCTAAGTTGTACCAAATTTCCCAAAAGAGTTGATCCAGATGGTGACTCCTTAAAGTAGGATAGAGGTTTAGGCCTCGTGTCTTTCTAAAGCTTTTATTCTTTCAAGCAAAATCCCCACACCCCATTTCATAGGGTAGTGATTAGTGTATAATTACACTTAATATCATATCAATTTTATACATTTAACACTATGAATTAAGTCATTTTTATACTTCATATAAAAGATTTCACGTGGTATGTAGTTGTTTTTTATGCAAATACAAATGCCACATAAATCTTGGGAGTACAATGGTCTAATGTGAAATTCTATGAAAAAAGAGTGAAAAAGGTGCAAAAAGATGCTTGGGACTTAAAGATTTGGCTTAGGATTGAAGCTGTCAAAGATTGGTGAAGTTGTAAGGAAAATTTTGAAGAAAAACTCAATTCACGATTGTGACAATCATTCGCGATCACGACTTGTATACTTCAGAAACAAAAGTCTGCCAATCAAAGATTCACGGTCATGACTTATATATTGAGTTTGCGACTTGGACAGTTTTCTAGTTTTATCTTCTTAACTACCAATCTCTAGATACGCAGGATCAACCGCCATCAACTACCAATGATAAGACACCTATCAGAAGTCAACCAATCATGAAAAGGTGCCTATCCATTGTGGATTATATCAAAGTTTCTCAACCAATCACAATGAAAAGATGCAATCTTTCACCAATGGACACAACCCTTCGTTTGGATAGATGCAACCCTTTGTACTCTATAAATAGAGCTCCAAACTCACCAATTTCATGGCATGGATTATGAGTGATTATGTGTGTGTTATAGTGCATGTGTATGCATAGATAGGGAGTAAAAAAATGTATAGATTTCACTACGTTCATAAGTGTTAGTGAGAAAATGTATAAGTGATTTGAATCCTTATTCGATCACTAGATTTCTCTTCATATTCGAGTGTTTGTTGTATGAGTTTAATTGCAAAGCACTTATCAATAAAATTTTTCATTCTTCAACATTTGTTTGTTCGATATTCACAAAGAATAGCATCCTAGCGGAGGTTTTGTACGAGTCGAGACGGATTCAATGTAGACGCAAGCATTGCGGGAATTGACGACTCCTATTAAAGAGTGGATACAGTTTGATCTACTTTAGCTTTCACTTGCAAACCTTACAACTTTACTTTGTTTTCTACTTATACTTTCTATTTTGAACTTTATGATATGTCTATGTGTCATAATGTGTATTTCATGTTGAGTCTTTTATATTAATCAAGTTATATGCTTTCAAGTTAACTTTAAGAGTAGTTTCAGGGTTAAGAGATTGTGTATAATTACTGGATCAGTGATTATAATGCTATTTAGTGAGCCAACATTTTTGGAATGGTAACTTGCTAAATATGGCTATGTGAGAGTGAACTGTACTAAGCATAGTATTGACATTGTCCAAGTTTATATAATTATCTTAATTCGTTTGCACTAGATTTAGAAAAGTCATTTCATGTGTTGCTCTATGGTGAATAATTGAATTTCTGAGTGTCTAGAACCGAGTTTGTTAAATTAATGTAGTGAACATAATAACTTCGATGATTTTGCATATTTTCTTTGCTATACTTATTCATAGGGAATATCTATATACTTTTTATCTTTTCTAATCTTTCGTACATTTGTCTATTCATCCATCATTCCAATCCTTCTTTCCTAAAGTTTACATTATTTTATTTTATTTTCTTTTTATTCTACTTCCCTATTTGATCTTTATAACTAGTCCTTCCCTGTGGGATCAATATCTTTTAAAACTACATTGCATTTGTATACTTGCAGTTATCATCATTTTTCTATTTTGATAAGGGGTATTGACAACACCTATATTTTACGTGAACAAATTTTTGGCACTATTGATATACAGCCGAATCTTGTAAACAAACTATTAAACTTATCAATAGAAAAGTGGTGAACAGGTAGTACCTCACGGTGATCGTGCGGGTACTAAAACATAGTCCACTCACAATAAGAATCTTATATTTGGTAATGTGACCGTCAACACCGAGCATATCATCAAAAGTTCAAATATGTTCTTTTAATTTTTTTTATTAATTCTCTCTCATGTTCAATGGATAATTGATTGAAGATAAACATCATTTTAGGATCAACTTCTATGTTTAAATTTATTTCTTTAGTGATAGCATTGTTAGTATTGAAAATGTTGGATGTATGCTTGAATGGATGCATAGAATTATAATTATAAACGCAATCCAAAGAAGCAAAGTCTTGTACTTTATTACATGCAACATAAAATACATTATTCATTTCAAATATTTTTGAGACAGAGATAAAGGACTCATCCTCTTTTTTGGACATGGACTCTTCATCTTTGCTTGGTAAATTCTCAATTGTTGATGCTTCATCAGTTGGTTTCTCCTTCTTGGCTTCATTAGTAGGGATAATTAGTATCTCCTCATCATCCTCATCAATCTCCATCTTTCCTTTGCCTTTCTTAGCCTTATCTAGCTCAGAGATGACTTCTTCCATATACTCTTCTTTGGTCTTAGGTTTGGCTTCCTCTACCAGCTTGAGATGTTCTTTAAGCATCTTAGCAAGAGCATTAAGGAGCTCTTCCTCTTTAGCCAAGAACCCTTCATTCTTCTTGGATCTCTTTTCCTTCGCCTTGTACAGGGCAATTCACCTTTCTAATAACCATCATGGAGTCGATGTCATTGATGTTCATAATTTATTCTATTATTTCTTTCTCCTTCAACCTGTTGAAAATAAGTCCTTTGCTGGATATCACAACAAATGACATTAGAGAAGATCTCAAACCCTAGGTCAGTTTTTCCTTGATAAGTGATGGGCTCAGAAATCTCATCATATGGCTTCTTATGAGGATGCTTGAAATTAATAGCTCTTGGGGGCTTCATTTTTTATGCTTTGGACCTTTGTATCCTAGACTAGACATCTTTAGCTTTCGTGGCCCAACATTGAAATTGATCATACCTTATCTTTGTACTCCTAGGCTTGTTCTTAGAACATGATATCGCTCTGTGTATTCCTTAATCCACAAGCTCCAAAGTCCCTCTAGTTGATTTCCATGACTTTCACCAACTTCAACTATGATGAATCCCTTCATGTTGTTTTCCTCCATCTTAAGGGTTGGGATAGTAGATGCTTCATCTTCTTCTTGAGTAATGACCTTTCCTCGGAAGGGGATCTTAACCTTCGGGTAGAGAGTCGAGGGAACTCCTCCCATGACATGAAACCATGGTTGCCCATGTAGTAGCGATAAGGTTACTAGGATATCGATTATTGTGAAGAAAATAGTAGACTATAATTCTCCAATGATAACTTATGCTTCGAAGGTTCCAATGACTTCCCCCTTTGAATCATCATTGGATTTTATGATTTTTAAACACTTCTTTAAAGCTCATTCGCTTAAGCTGAGCATAGGAATAATTTTCCTTAGATAAACAATCAAGGTTGAAGCATCATCAACAATGATAAAAGGCATGACATGATCAAAAAGTTGGCTTTTAAATAGAGGGCTCTATTATAGCTAGTCCCTTCATCTCGCAGATCTGAGATAGTGAAGACTATATCAAGGATCATTATACTTATCTTAGTGTTCAGTAATTCATAGTCCTTATCTAACAATGCTAGAGGTGAAGTCTGAATCTCCATGAGCTTCTTAACAATAGCTAACCTATGTTCTTAGGACTTGACAAGAAATTCCCAAATGCTTAACTTCAAGGAAGTTTCTTTGAGTTGATCAATGATGGGTTCTTCTATCCCATCTAGTGGCTTAATAGGAGTTGGTAAGATGGTAACTTCATTCCTTAGGTCCATAGGCGTAGTTTCCCATTTAACTCTCCCTCCTTTGGTGATGGGACTAACAAGTTAACTTGGAACATATAGTCCAAATTATCAAAGAGTGTATTGCTCCCTCTTTAAAAAAAGAGTGTATTGTTTCCCATCATAGGTCATGGTGGAAATTTCTAGATACATCTTAGAATTAGGCATTTCATCTGATCCGGATGTTGATTACATTCACAGGATTTATTTGAGTACTAGGTTTTCTTTGTGGCTCCTAACTCTTCTCGTTAGCAAAGACTTATTGCAAATCTTTCAACAGTCGAGTGCATTCATTAGTTCTATGCCCCTTGGTGACATGGTAAGCACTAAAGTTTTCCCTATCTATAGTAAATCATGGAACAAAAGGCTTAATACTTTGCCGAATGTTTACCTTTCTCAACTTAGTGAAAAATATGGGATAAAGATTCAACCTAAGGTGAGATGGATTGAAAGGTTTGCATTGTATTGGTCTGCATTAGCTTTAATAATTGTGCAGAGGGGGGTGAATGCAAATTAACTTGTTCTTTTTAGATTTTAAAACTTATTGCCAAGTTATTTTTAAATGTGAGTTGAGTGAGCTATCCTGAGTGCACTTTTGGGCTAAAAATTGTAAATACTAAGCTTGAGCTAACTTGATTTACCTTCATGTTGTGCCGAGTAAAACTTACATAGCTCAGAGTGGTTTTCAAGAAAATATATATAAAGAAAAGAGATTATGAATGAGTGCAAACACTGTTACGGTAAAAGTACAAATATAAGGATAGAAAACACCTCACTTTATCTTGGTTCGGCCCCTAGTCTACCTCTAGTCCCTAGATTCTTTTCCAAGCTTAAATCCACTAGTGTTTCTTTCCTTCAATAGATGGAGAAACCTTTATTAGTGGGTAGATTGATTACATAAAGTACCTCCCTTTCTAACTATCGCTCAAACTCCGTTTAGGTACCCTTCCCAAATTGACTCACTCAAATAATTCATAAAGATGAAGAACAAAGGATTTCAACTTATAAAACATTAAATCCTTTAGAATTAATAAGCTTAGTTAGATATCTAAGCCTACCTAATTTCTCTCTTATAAACTAATTAGAGTTGATTGTTTGCTTAGGGATTGCTTGAAATGATATTTTGAATGTTGTGAATCTTTAGTAGAGTTCAGCTGTAAGAAATTCAAGGAGATTCACCAAGTTGTAAATGTCTACTCCAAACTCTATTTATAGATGTTGAAAACTGGAAGTAGCCATTGTAAACTTCTCATCTTGACTTGATCTTCAAAATCTCTTTTCTTCACTACTTTCAAATCTTCCTATTTGAAACATATTTTGGGATGTTTAGAGAGAATGATTTTGAACGTTGAGGTGTGATATTAATTGGTTAATCTTCAACTTGTCAAAAACTCAAATATCTTCAAGCAAATCCATTTTAGAGAGGTGTGTGAGATGCATTGTGGAGATTTTCGATTGGTTGCTTTGCTAACATTGTAGAATTACTCAGAGACACTTGGAAAATGATGCATGTCAAAATATACCTTTTTAACTTGAATGCTAGTGAGGTATTTCCAACATTCTGTAGTAACAACTTTTAGTTGTGAGGACCACAAAAAAATCCTTTTTACATTGAGCTCTATTTACCTGAAAAGCATAAAGGAATATTTTGTTTTCACAAAAAAGGTTAAACGCACAAGTGTCATAAAATACATAAATATCTCAAGTTACTCAGTTTTTAACTAAGTAAAAACTACTCAGCACAAGCTAAGTTATATCGTATAAATTATAAAGTTATAAAACAACTCAGCTTTTCCTTCTCTAAGCCATAACTTAATAAAGTTTTTGCAAAACTGAGTTGTTTTCCTCAAAACAAACTCAAGTTAAACTTGCTTAATTAAGAGTCTACTAGGTACCTAATTAATTTCACTATCTAAGCAATTTTTTATTTCCAAAACTTTAAGTATTGTGAAGTAGTATTAACTTGGGTTCAACAATCTCCCCCATTTTAAAACTAATAACAAAATATGTATCATAAGAAATTAATTAAATGAATAGTTTATGGATGGATATAGGTATACTTGTTAAGTGATGTAAGACTCCCCCATGCCGAGTGAACTCCTTAAGCAACAGAGACTCCCCCATGCTGAGTGAATTTCCTTCGGTCAACATTGGCTCCCCCATACTTAGAGAAATTTTCTTTATCTTAATCAGCTTTCCTTTCCAATTGGTCTTTGTTGATTCTTGCTACAATTTTATTTATGCAAGAATAACACATATAAACTAATAAGTTAAGAAGCTCTTAACTTAGAGAAACTTTGTAATATATTCATTAGATGAAGACATTAAGTACACTGGTAGTGTTCTATACTACGTTGCTATAATAAGTGCTATTACAAAAGATTTCTACACTGAGACTATCTACAAAGCTTGGGGTCGCTTCACCCTCTAATGTTTTTAGAAGAAGATGAACAAGAGCCTCTACCTCTAAGAGAATCTCTTGATCGATGTTGCTCTAGTGGGACTTGATGTTGTAGTCTTGGATAAATGTTTGCCTTGTGATGTTGATCAGTTCAATGCGCATCTTCAACTACCTTCTCCCCCTTTGTTATCTACTCCACCAACAGTTAGTTGAGACAGACATTGAAGGAGTCAATGGCATGTTGAAAACTCTTTTGCTTGCCAATGAGTACTGGTGAAATCTAATCCACATGATGCTATTTGCCAAGCAAAGATAGAACCTCGAACTCATTAAGCTCTTATAGAAGTAAATGATGACACTTAGTGATATGAGCAATTTGATCGAAATCTTGGCATCCAAACTGTTGAAAGAACTACAATAAACCTTTGAAATCTACTACAGAAAGGCCAATCTTTAGTTTAGCTTCCATATCAATGATCCTAAGACACGTAAGCTTAATGGTTCAGACTGTATAATCTATATCCTTTGCATCATGCTCTCCAATCCCCACCAGTTGATTTACTTTTCCTTGAAGCTCGTTGATTTTTTCTACTAGGATATTTAATTTCTTGTGTATAGTGAAGCCATTACTGAGATCTACTAACTCAGTTGGCTCTAAAAATAGCTTGCCCATAGCACAAATCAATGCCTTTTGAGAGTTCTTAATAGCATCTTCAATGTTATCCTTTACATTTGCGCAAGCTGAGTTGAGTTTCTGATCTAGTTCATCCAAGTTGAGCACAGGTTTCTCCATCTTCTTTACAATAAAATCAACCTTCTTATCATAGGCGATCATCAGATTGGACATATTCTCCATAGTGTTGCAAATGTTGCGAGATAAGTCTTTATTCATGCCCAACTATTTGAGAATCTCTTTGAGGAACTTATCAATGTTAGTCTTTACTTTTGCTTGCTCTTCCCCAAAGTTGTGAAACTGAGTTGTTTGCACTGCCATGACTTTAGTGAGATCGGTTAACTATTGTGAACCAGTGACAATGTTATTCTTCACTTTACCTACCATTGTCTTTGCAATGATATTTGATGTTGGAATAGATAACACAATAGCATTGAGCTGATAAGTGTCATCTTCTCCACTAGGCTCTTTGCACTGTCCTTGGCCAAGTAATTTATAAAGGCAAACAAACTCCCTGGAATCTTCTTAAACTCTTCGTAGTAGATCGATTCTGAAGGAACGCTTGAGTATTCATCAAACTCTAGGACTTGAGCCATCTAATTACAAGATAAATTCGTAAATTCTGGGCTAGTATCACTTGGTTGATTGCCCCATCTAACTCAGCATCAGTTTTGAGGGAAGGAAACTTAGCCCGTGCTAGCCCTCTAATTTGAGCCAAGATAAACAAATCATCGAAATCCACTTGGATCTGTTTGGTACTAGTAAGTGTTACTTCCTCGACTATAAAATTTACGTTGGAAAGACTTTTATTTGTTATTCCCTCCTAAGCATAGTTCTTAGTATGAGGGACTTCCCCAATTAGAGGGATTGAGGGGGTAGTGCTGGTTTTGAAGAAAGGATCGGTTCAGAAGAAAAAGATGATGGAATTTGAGTGGTTTATACATTTGAATGAAGCAAGAAATAGAAGTTAGGATAGAATTTTGAGGAGAGGGAATGACATCAATTTGAATTTATCGAGGTGGTGAAGAAGGGTTAGTCTTTTATTGTGAATGGCTTGGATAAGTAGTAGAAATGTTGGCATGTACAGGGGAATTTACAGGAGAAGAAGTTGATTCAAGATTTATAGATGAAATAGGAGTACAATTTAAGAAAGGAATTTAATGTACTTGGGTGTTGGCTATTTGATTCAAAGATGGATCTACCTCAAGTAACTCAGCCCCAGTTTCTGGTAACTTAGTATGCTGAGTGAGAATTGGGGATTTGATAGATTCTTCAGGAAAGATCGGATTCTTCTTGGTCGATTATTTTCACATCATCATCATCCTCATCACTTTCAACTACTTGAAGTGATCTCTTGGGCATAATGGAGGTAGTCCTCTTCTTATGGACCCCTTTTAACTTGGTTACAGCCTTCTCCACTTCCTCGGCAGCTCTTAGACTTATAGTGTCCTTATCATCTTTTTGCTTCTTAGTTCCATGCTAAGAAGCTTCTTCATTGCAGCCTCAAACTTCCTCTTTCTCTCCCTAAACCTTGTTCTAGCTCAGTAGTAAACATCTTCTATACTTTGGCTCAAAATTCAAGAGGAGGAGGAGGTAGAGTTGATTTAGCTGTTGTAGCTTCCTCTACTTCTAATTTCACCTTGGTCTCATCTTCCCTTTAAACCTTGATCATAAACCTTATCTTATTCTAAGGTTGTGCTTGGGCAAGCACAGCTACTGCCTTTGTTTTTGTTAGGCTAACTCTCTTCCTTAGAGTAGTCGCCTCAGTTAATGGGCTCAATAGTGTTGTAGTTGGAACTAATTCAGCTCTTAGGGGTAACTCGTCAATTATTCCTTCACTACATCCTTGAAGCTCATCCATGTGAGAATCATCATCTTCCTTCAAAACATCTTCTGAAAAATAGTTGGTCTCACCTAGCTCTTTTCGAATTTGATGTTTTGGGCCTCTTTATACCCCGACTGAAGTTGAGAGAACTTCAACTTTTTGAAGTGCTAGAAATCAAATGTTCTCTTCACTAGCAAAAGTTGATCCCCCCCTTCCATCTCTTACTTCTCCCCATTTATCCTCACAACTTTAACAATAGAAGAAATAAGATAACCATAATGGTACATAGTGGTTACCTTAGTGAGGTGATGCAAAATCAGCACTGGCCAATTCAGTTGCTTCCCTTCCACCATGTGGTAGACAATAAACCTATCAAATTTGCTGTAGCTTGTAAAAGATCTAATCCATAGAAGTTGTGTTACATAACTTCCTGCTACCATGTACTCAGCCCAATAGAAGTTTGCTTCCTGCTATACCAAGAGACAAGACATTCTCCAAGAAAATGGCATCCTCCTATGGTGTAATTCATATGGAGCTTTCCATAATCTGCATCTGTGTATCCTCTTGGAGTAAAACTTGAGATGTTTGGATACCACAGACCATCATCAATAGAACCTTGCAAATACTAGAGAATTGTCTTAATAGTTGCTAAGTGAAATTCTCTGGGGTCATCTTGATAATGCGCGCAATAACATATAGAGTATGGAATATCATACCTACTAGCAATTAAGTAAAGGAGAGAACCAATAATACCTCTGTAGAACTTACTGTCTATAGGCTTACCAGCTTCATCCTTACTCAAAATTGTATTTGTGACCATGGGAGTAGACTTTGGTTTTGAATGCTCCATATCAAACTCCTTCAGGACTTTTTGGCATACTTTGCTTGGCTAATGAAAATTCCATCTTGACTTTGCTTGATCTATATTCTGAGGAAATTATTGAGCTCTCCCATCATTGACATTTCAATCTCGCTCTTCATTTTCTTGCTGAACTCCTTGCAAAGCTTTTCATCAGTTTCTCCAAATATGATATCATCCACATATATTTGAAGTTGCAACACATCTTCTTTCCTTCTCATGATGAATAGAGTTATGTCTGATTTGCCTCTTTCATAGCCTTTGCTGAGTAGGAAGTTAATTAGCCTCTCATACCAAGCACGAGGATTTTGCTTCAATCCGTATAGAGCCTTCTTTAATTTGTAAACATGCCCTAGACTCTTCACATCTTCAAAGCCTAGAAGTTGGCACACATAAACTTCCTCTTGAATGAAGCCATTTAGAAATGCACTTTTGAAATCCATTTGAAAAAGCTTGAAGTTCATATGGAATGCAAAAGCACAAAGAATTTTAATTACTTCAAGATGAGAAACTAGTGCATAGGTTTATTCATAGTCGATTCATTCTTGGTGATTGTAGCTTTGAGCAATAAGCCTAGCCTTGTTTTTTACAACAACGCAATCTTCATCAAGCTTATTCTTGAAAATACATTTAGTACTGATGATTGATTTCCCTTTGAGCTTAGGAAATAGATCTCAAATTTCATTGCACTTGAACTGATCCAAATTTTCTTACATCGTGATCATTCAATAGTCATCTCCTTTTGCATTTTCAAACTTCTTGGGTTCAATTAATGAGATGAAAGATGGATGGCTCATCATTCCACTGAGCTAAATTTGCATTAATATTAGATTATAAATATCATCAAGCAATGTTCTCAATTGGGTGATTGCGATGAGCCCTAAT
Source organism: Euphorbia schlechtendalii (assembly GCA_949673415.1). Lineage (NCBI taxonomy): Eukaryota > Viridiplantae > Streptophyta > Magnoliopsida > Malpighiales > Euphorbiaceae > Euphorbia > Euphorbia schlechtendalii. The sequence continues at coordinate 39,841 of CATIWQ010568083.1, read as the reverse complement.
CTCCCTTGGAAGACTCGGATCTACAATGGGAGTCTCTGCATTGGGTTTTTAAGGTAGAGCTTGATCTTCTTCTTCATTAAAGATGATAGAAAGATCTTCATCAGCTATAACTTCCTTAAAATCTAGCTCTTGTGTTGGGTTAGAAAGCATAGAGTGGCATGCTGAGTTGATTTTCTTCTTAGATTACTCCTTCATCATCGAAGGGACATCTACCTACATTGTTAGTTTCATCAAAATCTACATGCATAGACTCCTCCAAAAGACTAGTTCTCTTGACATATATTCTATATGCCCTATTGTTAGTTGAGTAATCCAAAAAGATGCCTTCATCATCCTTCAGATTAAACTTACCGAGCTAATCCTTGGTATTTAAAATAAACAACTACAGCCAAAGGATCAGAGATGACCAATTTTAGGCTTGCATCTTGCGAAGCTCATAGGGTGTTTCCTCCAAAATTGGGTAAATTAAAACTCGATTAAGGATATAACAAGCTATGTTAAAAACTTCTCCACAAAAATACTTTGGTAGTTTATTATCACTTAGCATGGATTGAGCCATCTCAACTATAGTTCTGTTCTTCCTTTCAACAACCCCATTTTGTTGAGGTGTATAAGAAGCAGAAAAATTATGGTCAATACCATGCGCTAAACAAAATTCTTCAAATGGAAGTTCTTGAATTCATGTCCATGATCACTCCACATTCTATAGATTTTAATTCCTAATTCATTCATTATCTGAGTTTAACAAAAGACTTAAAGGTTTCATCTTTGCTACTTAGTAAGACTACCCATGTGAATCTTATGAAGCCATCTATAAACACCAAGGAAAATAACTTTCCACCCATGCTCATAGCTTAAACAGGGGTAAAAAGGTCCAGGTGTGGGAGCTCCAACGGTATCTTAGTTACTGTTAGACATGATGTGTGCCTTCGAGGAAATTAGGGCGATATGTCTTAATTAGTTTTAATGTACAAACGGTTTCTGATTATTATTAATAATAATTAAGGCATCTTTGTTGCTAATCAGTGTTTTCAATTTATTTATATATCTCACTGCTATCATATATGTATATATATATATATATATGCGCATTAATAAGACAAAGTCCGTGACTACTTCATAGTGTAAAGTGCGAGGACATAGTGGGAGCTATGTGGTGTGAGAACTGCACATACATGTTACTATGAATAGTCTAAATATCCCTAGTCATAGTTTTATTAAGATTGGACATCAATGGCATGGATAGACTAGCATGTGTAGGCTTACTCCTTAGATTAGATCCAAGTAGCCAATCTCACGAGCTGAAGGTGGTACCTTGAGTTAACACATGAATGTAATACATTAGACATTGCTATAAGATAAACACGTAGAAATAACTATATATATGTGTTGGAGTCATGTCTTATTACAGTAGCAGTGCAAGTATCCTTAGACCTAAGATATTGGTTCCCTTATATAGGGGTTTATATACTTTGCGTCATACTTATTCATACCATGGTGATCATGATGACATGGATGATTACAAACATAATGATAATCATATGTTGGTAAGCCGAGCAGTAAAGATAACTCCTGATATAATTATATAATGGGAGATATACCTTAGGGCCCCTTGTTGAAGTGACACATTCATAAACCTCTTATCAGAGTATAAGATTGATAGAATGGGTTTCTAGTCAATCTTGATACATAATGGCTGAGTGATGTTCTTAGTGAACAAGTCTAATTCTAGGATAGCTACGGCTATTACATGAGCTAACACTTAATCTAAGATCAATAAACTAGATGGTACTAACATTATGAAAGGAGTGTATTGTATTGGTTACTACTACAGAACTGAATCAAGTCACAAGCATGTGACATTCCAAGTATCTAGGGATCATATACCTTTTGTAGAAAGCCCATTTGATCATCTAGAGCTATCGGGTTCCATATCGATCTGGAACACTGAACCTAAAGGATCTCGGATGGGAAGCTAAGTTTAGTTTAACCTCTAGCGGCTCAATACTTTGGGGGTCGTATGAGGTCACACACTTTGGGTCTTTATCGGACTAAATAAAGAACCTATAGACTGGGTCTATGCTGAGAATATCTGGTTGTCGAATTCGTTGGAGGAAATTATTAACTGGTTAGACCGAATTAATTATTGAAAGGTATAAATAAAAAATAAAGAAAATTGTACAAAGCAAAGTAAATGAATTTTCCCATTACGAGTGGGCCTAAACAAACATGGGTTGTTCGGAGTGGGGCTTGCGTGGCTGCCTCGCAAGCTGAAAAACTCGAAGTTTGCTAGCACATGGGGTAAGCCCTCAAGTGCTGCCCATGATAGCACTTATGCGGGCTTGCAGCGCACACTACACGGCAGGCCGCAAGCCCATGCTTGCAACAGCAAGGCAAGCCCGTAAGTGCTTGCCTTAAGTTAGACTCGCAGATTAGCCAGCGGGTCCTAGTGACCCAGGTGGCTAACCTGCTAAGTGGGATGAGAATATTCCCATCCCACTTTGTGTTTGAGGGGGAGTCAAATACTCCCCTTTTTCCCTATATCTAGGCCTCTAGCTCCTCTTTATTCATCACTTCAGCTCCGCTTTTCTCTCTAAGTTCGACATCTTTTTCATCACTTGTTGTGCGAGATCCTTCACGAGTTTCTCCAAACAACAAAGAATTCTTTTGAATGCTCTTTCTAAAGTGAGCCTTCTCAATTTATTTTTGGGTTGGTCTTCGAGTAGTCTAGCAGCTGCTATTTACTAACAAGTTCTTCCTCAACGAGGTTTTAGTCGGTGAAGATCCGTGTTGATCAATCGTAGAGGCTATCCTAGTTTGGAGGCTCATGCTAACAAAGTTCTGCTGAATTGCTCTAAGGGAATGCTGCAACCAAAAGAGCAAAAGAAGCACGCATCAAGTGGTAACATCTTAAAGTTAGATGTTAGGTTTCTTTTATAAGTTTTATAAACCAAATAGCATCTATGGAATGTTTAACTTTAATTATATCAATCATGGCATGCTTAGGAGATCCATTGGTTAATTTTAAGTTTTGAAATTCCACCTTGCTATGTTGCATGTTCGAGAACTATCTTGATTAACCAACAAGTGGTATCAGAGCTTTCCTTATGCTATTCATGATTGACTATAATATTTAAAATGACATTTTCTATGAATTGATTAAAGTATACTATGCATGACTTAAGGTTTTGCTCAAACTTAGTCTAGGTGATTATCATATAAATTAGCAATGTTTTACCACACATGTAAATGATTTGATTGAGGATCATCCTTTACTTTACTCAATTAAAGAATGAAATCTTTAAATCATAGTTATCCGTGGTACAACGAATCAAAGTCCATGTGGTTATTTTGGCAAGGATTGGACTTGGCTGCTCATTTACTTTAAGAAGGCCTCTCCTACTTGGAAATCTCCATTGGTATTAAATTTAAGTGTACCCAAGGGACTTTTATCACTTAGTCGATTTCTAGTATGGAAATTAAATTCTGCATATAGTTTTATAGATGTGGTTTAAGTTGTTAAATTAAAACTTATAGACGTAGGTGCAATGACTTAAACATGGACTTTGTTTATTTTACATGCTATTTGGAGTCTTTGTATAATGGAATGATTATGGGATACCGGTCCTAAGCATGTTCCCTTAGAGTTAATAATTCCAAATAGCCCGAACTTAATATTTTATAATCATATCCATCGTATAAAACCTAGATTAAGATGAGACCAGCGGCACCAATAAAATCCCCACAACAATATTAAGGCAGTATATAGTATTCCCGTTATAAGTCATGATATTAACCTTATTAATGGATGTAAGCACATGTACAACATGTCTTCCCTTAACATGTTTTTGGTCATGAGACTATATGGGGTTAATGCCTTAACCAAAATAGGTTATTTGTCCATATTAATGGAGCTAATGCCAGATTGGAGACACATTTGAGGAGTCGTACAATTAGGTATGCACGTCTTGAGAAAGAGAACTCAAATTGATTAGCAATTGCATGAGATGCAAATGGATGGGTTCCAACCATGGTTATCTTGTCATGGCTTGACCTGCTATGGTGAGGGTCATGATGAGTGGCTATGGATGCTACCTATTAAGGAAAATTGGTTAAACCAAATTTCTCGAATTTAAATAGAAGGGGCTATTTGAATGTTGGGAAAATAGTAGGAATTATGTGTTTAATTAAATACCTTAAATTAAATTCATGTACATATACTAATGTCTAAACGAGTTCTATCTTATATCTAGGCTGAATATGGTCACTAACAAAAATACTCGCATTGATATCTGTCCTCTTGTTGACATAAAATATGATGTTTATAACTTTAATGAGTGGTTTGAGACTGTTAGAGGAGTTCTTCAGATTTACTACCTGGATTATGTTTTGACTGATCTTAGTCCCAAACATCCTGGCAAGAATGCTTTTGAATGTGAGATGAATGATTAGGAGGAGCACAAGGAAAACTGTGAGTTTGTCGCAAAACTCATGTTAGACCATATGCTCCCAAGGTACGCACAAGTGTACAAAGTGTTGGATCTTGCAACCATGATTCCTCATCTCAAGTTAGTGAAAAGTCTAGAGTATGAACTTTTCCATAGTAGATTGCAGGGAAACACCTCAGTAGTAGAGTTAGTTATGAACATTTATAACAACTTAGAAAAACGAGAGAGTTGGGAGTTGAGTATAGTGAGTAGTCTTTGAAGGAAATGGTATTGAGGGTATTACCTAATAAATATGATTCTTTCATGAAGAAGCTCAAGGAGTGTTCTCCCAACTGTACCTTAACCCAACTCATGGACTTTCTCGAGATTTATGAGATTGAGTTTAGAAATAAACTCAATGAGCAAGCTAATGTTGAGGACCTTAAGTTGAAGAAACTCAAAGGTTTAAAATTCAAGAGAAAGCACAAGAGGAAGTTAGAATTGAAGAAGGAAAATGTTTCTCATGAAACAAGCTCATCGAATGATGATAGCTATGGCTTGAACATTTGGAGGTATGTTAAGAAATTGAGATTAGATAATGAGAAATCCTCATACTTATAGCATTGTCGTCTAGGCCATATAAATGAGACTCGCTTAACCAAGTTACACAAATATGAAGACTTGGGCCCAATGGAATGGGAATCCTATGGTGGGTGCGAAACTTATTTAAAGGGGAAGATGACTAAGAAACCTTTCAAAGGAAAGGGTCAGTGTGCAACTAGTACATTGGAAATAATACATTTCGATGTATGTGGTCCAATGAGTGTTAAGACACATGAGGGTTTTGTCTACTTCATAACCTTTATCGATGATTACTTGGGATATGGTTATTTGTACCTTATGAGGCACAAGTCTGAGAGTTTTGATAAATTTAAAGAGTTCAAAACTAAAGTATAGAAGCAGCTTGAGAAAAGTATCAAGAACCTTCGATCTGATCAAGGTGGTGAATACTTAAGCCAAGAATTTCAAGATTATCTAAGGGATAATGGTATTTTATCCCAGTGGACACGTCCTTATACACCCCAACATAATGGAGTGTCAGAGAGGAGAAATTAAACCCTGCTTGATATGGTTTGATCCATGATGAGCCAAGCAGAACTCAGTAGATCCTTTTAGGGTTATGCACTTGAGAGCACAGTTTATATTCTAAATAGAGTGCCATCTAAATCAGTTGATCAAACTCCCTACAAATTATGGTATGGTAAGAGACCCGCTCTTTCTCACCTGAGAATTTAGGGATATCCTTCTTACGTAAAGAGGACGAGTTCAGATAAGTTAGGTGTTAAGTCTTATAGCTGTTTGTTTATAGGTTACCCTAAGGAGATTATAGGGTGTACCTTCTTTGATCTAAAGGAATAAAAAGTCCTTGTTTCCATAAATGCTCAATTCCTCGAGAAGGAGCATATACTTGTGAAAGCTGGTGGGAGCAATCTTGAGTTAGGCTCTCAAGAAGATTAAACAGACAATCAATTGATTATACCTACACCTGTCACATAAGATAGTGTAAGCATGGAATAGATAATTATAACACTGACATAACGTAGGTCAGGCCGGGCTCCCGAGTGATAAGGGTTTTGCGTCACTGATGATAAACATCTCTTCCTTATGGAAAATGATGAGCCCAGGACTTACAAGGAGGAAATGGATGGCTCAAAATCTGAAAAATGGTTAATAGCTATGAGGTCAAAGATGGACTCCATGTACGAAAATCAAATCTGGATCTTGATTGATGCTCCAAGTGGGATTAGGCCCATTGGATGTAAGTGGGTTTTTAAGAAGAAAACTGACATAGATGATAGCATAGTTACCTATAAAGCAAGGCCAATTACAAAAGGGTACAGTAAAAAAGAAGGCATTGATTATGATGAAACCTTTTCACTGGTGGCCATGATGAAGTCTATCAGGATACTCCTTGCCATTGCCACTCATTATGATTATAGCATTTGGCAGATGGATGTGAAAATAGCATTCCTTAATGGGAATCTAGACAGGGATGTGTATATGGCACAACTTGAGGGTTTTACATCCAAGGATGGATCTATGGTATGCAAGTTGCAGAAGTACATTTAAGGTCATAAGCAAGCATCAAGGAGTTGGAATATTAGGTTTGACGAGACAATCTTAGAAATTGGCTTTGCGTCAAACGCTAATGAGCCATGTATATATAAGAAGGCTAGTGGGAGTGCGGTCATTTTCCTTGTATATATATCAATGACATATTACTAATAGGAAATGATATTCTTTTTCTTCAAAAAGTTAAATCATGGTTGTTAAAGAAGTTCTCCATGAAAGACCTTAGAGAAACATCTTTTATACTTGGTATAAAAATCTGCCTGGATAGATCCAAAAGGCTACTAGGTCTTTCATAAAGTACATACATAAAGAAGGTTTTGGCTAGATTTAACCTTGAGCAGTCATGGAAGGGTTATCTCCCAATGTCTCATGGGATTAACCTTTCTAAATCTAAGTGTCCAAGAACACAAGAAGAGAGATTACGCATGAATGGAATACCGTATGCCTCAATGATAGGATCCATCATGTATGTTATAGTATGCACTCAGCCTGACGTCTCACATGATTTGAGCATCACGAGGAGATTTCAATCTAACACAAGTGAAAAGCACTAGATGGCCATTAAAACTATCCTCAAGTACTTATGTAGGACTAAGGATATGTTTTTAGTATATGGAGAAGGTGATCTCTCTTTGGAGGGATACACCGACGCAATTTTTCAGTCTGACAGGGATGATTATAAGTCCCAGTTGGGGTATGTGTTTATGTCAAATGGAGGGGCAATTATTTGGAAAGTTTCAAACAGGATATGACTGCCAATTCAACCATAAAATCTGAGTATATAGTTGCTTCAGAAGCGACTAAGCAAGTTGTATGGCTTAAAGGATTTATTAGTGATCTCGATGTGGTGTCCAACATTATTAGCGATAACAATGGGGCTATTGCTCAGGTAAAAGAACCACGGTCTTGTCAGAGAAACGGACATGTACTTAGAAAGTACCATCTAATTCAAGAGATAGTAGCTAGGAAACATATATACTTAGAATACATCTCAACGAATCATAATCTAGCGGATGGGCTAACTAAGCCATTGACTCAAGTTAAATAGAACTAGCAAGTTAATGAGTATAGCATGAAGCACATGGGTAATTGGCTCGAGTGCAAGTGGGAGATTGTTAGACATGATGTATTCCCTAGAGGTATTTAGGGTGATATGTCTTAATTAGTTATAATGTACGTCGATTTCAGTTTATTATTAATAATAATTAAGGCATCTTTGTTGTTTATTAGTGTTTTCAATTTATTTATGTATCTCTCTGGTATCATACATGTATAGTTTTACATATATGCGCATTGATAAGATAAAGTCTATGACTACTTGATAGAGTAAAATTGCAAGGACATAGTGAGAGCTATGTGGTGTGAGAACTACACATACGTGTTACTATAAATAGTTTAAATATCCCTACTCATAGTTTCATTAAGACTGGACATCAATGGAATGAACAAACTAGCATGTGTAGGCTTACTCCTTGGATTAGATCCAAGAAGTCAATCTCACGAGCTGAAGGTGGTACCTTTAGTTAACACATGAATGTATTCGGGTAATACATTGGAGATCTCTATAAGACAAACACTCAGAAATAACTCTACCCATGTGTTGGTGTCATGTTTTATTGCAGTAGTAGTACAAGTATCCTCAAACCTGAGATACTGGTTACCTTACATAGGAGTTGCTATACTTTGGTTCATACTTATTCAAACCTTGGCGATCAGGATGACACGGGTGATTACGGGTATAGTGATGATCATATGTTGGTCAACCGAATAGTCAAGATGGGATCCATCACTCATGATATAGTGAAATAATGGGAGATGTACCTTAGGGCCCCTTGTTGAAGTGATATGCTCATAAACCTTTTATCAGAGTATAGGATTGATAGAACAGGTTTCTAGTCAATCTTGATACATAATGGCTGAGTGGTGTTCTTTGTGAACGAGTCTAATTCCAGGATAATTACAGCTATTACATGAGCTAACACTTAATCCGAGCTCAATTAACTGGATGGTACTTAACCTGATGGAAGGAGTGTATTGTATTGGTTACTACTGTAGAATCAGATCAAGTTAGAAGCATGTGACATTCCAAGTATCAGGGGATCACACCCCTTTGCTAGAAAGCCCATTCGATCGTCCAGAGCTATCAGAATCCATATCAATCTAGAACACTAAGCCTAAAGGTTCCCGGATGGGAAGCCAAGTTTAGGTTAACCTCTAGCGGCTCAATATTTTGGGTCTTATGAGGTCACACACTTTGGGTCTTTATTGTACTAAGTAAAGAACCTATAGACTGGGTCTATGCTGAGAATATCTTATTATCGAATTCATTGGAAGAAATTATTAATTGGTTAGACTGAATTAATAATTAAAAAGAATAAAGAGAAAATAGGGAAAAATTATACCGAGAGAAGCACGGGAATTTTCCCATTGCGAGAAGGCCCTAAACGAGCACAAGTTGTTTGGAGAGGGGCTTAAGTGGCTACCCCGCAAGCTAAAAAGCTCGCGGGGTAAGCCCACAAGTGTTACCCCTGGCAGCACTTGCTCGCTTGCGTGCGTTGCACGGGTAAGCCACAATCATGGGCTTACGATAGACTTGCAGGTTAGCCCGCGGGTCCTAGTGACCTACGCGGCTAATCCGCTAAGTGGGATGGGAATATTCCCTTCCCACTTTGTGTTTGAGGGGGAGTCAAACACTCCCCCTTTTCCCTATATACAGGCCTCCAGCTCCTCTTTATTCATCACTTCAGCTCAGCTTTTCTCTCTAAGTTCGACATCTCTTTCTTTGTTCATTGTGCGAAATCCTTCACGACTTTCTCCAAACTATGAAGAATTCTTTTGAAAGAACTTTCTAAAGTAAGCCTTCTTAGTTTATTTTCAGGTTGGTCTTTGAGCAGTCTAGTAGCTGCTGTTTACTAACGGGTTCTTCCTCAATGAGGTTTTTGTTAGTGAAGATTTATATTGATCAATCATAGAGGTTATCCTAGTTTGGAGGGTCATTCTAACTAGGCACTACAGAATTTTTCTTAGAGAACACTACAACCAAAAGAGGAAAAGTAGCACGCATCAACTGGTAATGTCCTAAACTTAGATGCTAGGTTTCTTTTATTAGTTTTAACTTAGATTATATCAATCGTGGCATATTTAGGAGATCCTTAGGTTAATTTTAAGTTTTGAAATTCCACCTTGCTATGTTGCATGTTCAATAAATGTCTTGATTAACTAGTAGTTACTACATTTTTAATTGATCTAAATGACTTTCTAACCTTCTTACCAAGTTGACAAGTTATGCAAAGCCTATCTTTTTTGAAGCTGATATTGTGTAAATCCACAACTAATTACTTTTTTTACTAGTTTGGACAGAATGATTATATTTATATGACCCAACCTTTTGTGCCAAAGCCACAAACTATCCTCCTTAGATATGAGACAAATGTTGGTAGATCCAGGTGATAAATCAATCATATACACATTATTAATTCTAGAAGTAAATAGAATAGTATAATTAGTCTTACAGTCAATAATTGAGCAATCTATTGAGTCAAACATAACTTTTTGGCATTTATCACAAAGTTGAGCTATGCTAAACTAGTTGAACTTAAGTCCTTTGACCAAAGATACCTCTTCGATTAAAGGAGAAACACCAATTGTGCCAATTCTAATAATCTTACCTTTTTGGTTATCTCCAAAGTTGACAATACCATTGCTTTAGCGCTTTAATGAGATGAACTGAGTGTCAACTCTTGTCATATGCCTTGAGCAACCGCTATCCAAATATCACATTTCAGTTTCATCAGCGAATCTCAAGCTCACCTGCAAAACAATTACATTTTCTTAGGTACCCATGCTTTTGAGCTAGGTCCTCCTTTGTTAGAAGTTCTTAAATTACTTTAGTGGTACTCATTGTAATAACCATTTTTATGCCTGCACAAGATAGTTGCATGTCTAGTCTTCCATAAAAGCCACACTCCACTTTTGGTTTAGGCTAGATCGCTATCTTCTTTGGAGAAGGTTTCTTCCCCTTTTTAAAATTGCGAGTTTGGTAACTTACAGTTGGACTATTGGCTAGAAGAGGAACTTGTTCCTTCTATAAAATTGTTACATCAGCAATAAACTCATCTAATTTCATAGTGAGCTTGTTGTTAAATCCTTCATGATACTCAACTTTTCTTGAAGAAAGCTGATATCAAGGGATAAGGAAGCAATAATGTTTTCCTGATCCTCACTTATCCTTACTACCTCCTTGATGTTCTTTACCGAATTATTAGTCAGCTTCATAACATTAAAGAGTACCTAGGTAAACTCTTGAATTGACAAAGGGATTTTAGAATATACCTCAGCTTGGGAGTTCTTCCCTTTATTTCTATCAACATTTGAGTTTGTAGAGAAATGAGTGCCATTTGAGACTGATGTTGAGCTCTCACCCTTGTCTCCATCAATCTCCATCAAGCAAAGGTTGGCAAAATCGATTCCTTCTTCATTAGAGATGAAGATTCTTTAGAGTCGCTCCATGTGACAGCAAGTGCCTCATTTTTTACCGAAACTTCTTCTTGAATGTGTCCTTCTCTTATTTAGGACTAAATGATTGGATATGACCTTTTTCTCCATAGCTAAAGCAATTGATGTCTTTGTTGTACTCTTTCTTTTATCCTTCCTCAACTCCTCTTCTGTGTTGAGTTGGCTAGTTTTTACTAGGAAACTTCTTCTTGTTGAATTTCACATCTTTCTTCATGAAGCTCTTGAATCTTCTAGTGAGAAGCGCTATATACTCATCTAAATCATCTTCTATACTATCGTCGAATGAGTCACTTTTAGGATAATAATTATACCCCCCTTCTCCTTCCCTTTTCTCTTTTTAGAGTCATCTTCATTTCTCCTCAAGGACATATCTTTGAGTCTACAAGGTGCCTATTAGCTCATCATAGCTATAGGTCTTCAAATCATGAGCCTCCATGATCATGCCCTTCTTTGCGCCCCATTCAATAGTGAGTACTCTAAGGATCTTCTTCACTTTATCTTCTTCAGTGAAGTCATTTCCCAGTCACTTAAGTTCATTAATGATATTAATGTACTCAGTATTCATGGATTGCATACCCTCATTGGCACCCATCTCGAATATCCCATATTTCGGGAGCATCAAATTGATCTTGGACTCCTTCACTTTGTTAGTCCCTCCATAGGTGACTTCCAACTTCATCCATATCTCATGTACTATCTTGCACCTTGAGACCTTGTTTAATTCTGAAAAATCTAGTACACAATGTAAGTAATTGATTGATGTTCTTAAGGAGCCTTATGATAGCATCATCATAATCCTCTAGGTCTACTGGAACACGTTCCCCATTCTTAACCATTGTAAGAATCCTAGATCCCAACTTAATAGCTAGCCATGCCTACATGATTTGTGAATGTATGAAGTTTTTCATTCTATTTTTCCAAAAATGTGTAATGCTAGCCATCAAAGAGTGGAGGCCTAGTAACAGACATTCCTTCTTTGACTGTAGTTTGTCCATGACCAGAACTATAGGAGGGATTATTAAAAATCATCAGATCTTTAGCTCAAGATGATTAGTCTTTAAGTTGAGCACTTACTTTGATACCACCTATTAGTCCGCTTTAGCTTAAAATCATGCAGATGGGGTGAATGTAGATTAACTTATTTTTTTAGATCTTAAACCTGATTGCCAAGTTATTTTAAAATATGAGATGAGTTAGCTATATTGAGTGACTTTTGGGGTAAAAACTATAAACTACTCAGCTTGAGCTGACTTAGTTTACCTTCACGTTATGCTGTGTAAAACTTACTCAATTCAGAATGGTTTTCAAGCAGATACATATAAAGCAGAGAGATGATGAATGAGCGTAAACACTGTTAAGGTAAAAGTAAATAGATAAGGATAGAAAACACCTTAGTTTATCCTAGTTTAGCCCCGAGCCTACCACCAATCCCTGGATTCTTTTCGAAGCTTAAATCCACTAGTGTTTCTTTACTTCAATAGGTGGAGATTCCTTCAATACTAGGTAAACCGATTACAGATTGTACCTTCCAATCTAACTGCCACTCAAACTCAGTTTGGGTACCCTTCCCAAATCGACTCACTAAATAATTGATAAAGATGAAAAATAGAGGTTTTCAACTTATTAAACGTTGAATCTTTTACAATGAATTAGCTTGGCTAAATATCTATTCCTATCTGATTTCTCTCTTACAAACTAATTGGAGTTTATAATTTGCTAAGGGATTGCTTGAAATGGAATTTTGAATGTTGTAGTTGCTTTAGTAGAGTTTCAGCTCTAGGAAATTCAAGATGATTCACCAAGTTGTAAATGACTTGAAGTAGTCATTGTAAACTTCTCGTCTATCTTGGTCTTCAAAATCTCTTCTCTTCACAGCTTTCAAATCTTCCCATTTGAAATAGATTTTAAGATGTTTACCGATTGCAATTTTAATGTTGAGGTGAGAGATTAATCCGTTAAATTTAAACTCGTCAAAAACTCAAATATCTTCTAGAAAATCCGTTTGAGAGAGGCCCACGAGATGCAACATGGAGATTTTGAACGGTTTTTTTGCTGACATTACAAAACTGGGCAGAGATATTGGAAAACAGTGCATGTTAAAATATACCTTTTTTACTTGGACGCTAGTGAGGTATTTCCAACATTCCGTACTGATACCTTTTGGTTGTGAGGATCAAAAGAATATCCTTTTTTGTATTCAACGCTTTTTACTTGAAAATCATGAAAGGAATATTCTATCTTCACAGAAGTGGTTAAACGTATAAGTATCATAACATACGTAATTGTCTCAAGTTACTTAGTTTTTATTTAAGCAAAAACTACTCAGCACAAGTTGAGTTATATCATATAAACTATGAAGTTATAAAGCATCTCATCTTTTCTTTCTCTAATTCATAACTTAATTAAGTTTGAACAAAACTGGGTTGTTTTCACCAAAACAAACTCAAGTTCCATGCCTACATGATTTGTGATTGTATGAAGTTTTTCATTCTATATTTCCAAAAATGTGTAATGCTGGCCTTCAAAGAGTAGAGGCTGGGTAGCAATCATTCCCTCTTTAAGGATGGTAGTTTGTCCATGATCGAAACTGTAGGAGTGACTATTAAAAACCATCAGATTTTAAACTCAAGATGATTAGTCTTTAAGTTGAGCACTTGCTTTGATACCACTTGTTGGTCCACATTAGCTTAATAATCGTGTCGATGGTTGAATGTAAATTAATTTTTTTTTTAGATTTTAAAACTGGGTGACAAGTTATTTTAAAATACGAGATGAGTGAGCTATGCTGAGTGACTTTTGGGCTAAAAACTATAAACTATTCAGCTTGAGCTAACTTACTTTACCTTCACGTTATGCTGAGTAAAACTTACTCAATTTAGAATGATATTCAAGCAAATATATATAAAGCAAAGAGATGATGAATATGCGTAAACACTGTTAAGGAAAAAGTAAATAGATAAGGATAGAAAACACCTTAGTTTATCCTAGTCAAGCCCCGATCCTACCTCCAATCCTCGGTTTCTTTTCCGAGACTAAATCCAATAGTGTTTCAAGCAAATCTACCCATTTGAAACAAAAATTTTAGGATGTTTAGGGATAGCAATTTGAACATTTAGATGGGAGATTAATCCGTTAAATTTTAACTTGATAAAACTCAAATGTCTTCAAGGAAATCCGTTTGAGAGAGGCGCGCAAGATGCAACATGGAGATTTGCGATTGGTTACTTTGCTGACGTTATAGAATTATGCATAAACATTGGAAAATGGTGCATGTTAGAAGATACCTTTTTTACTTGGATGCTAGTGAGGTATTTCCAACATTTTGTATTAATACCTTTTAGTTTTGAGGACCGCAAGAATATCCTTTTTGTATTTAATAATTTTTACCTGAAAAGCATGAAAGTAATATTCTATCTTCACATAAATGGTTAAATGCATAAGTGTCATAACAAACGTAATTGTCTCAAGTTACTCAATTGTTAATTAAGCAAAATCTACTCAGCACAAGTTGAATTATATCGCATAAATTATGAAGTTGTAAAACAACTCAGCTTTTCTTCCTCTAAGTAATAACTTAATTAAGTTTAAAAAAAACATAGTTGTTTTCCTCAAAACAAACTCAAGTTAAACTTGCTTAATTAAGAATCTACTTATTACTTAATTAATTTCACTATCCTAAGCAATTTGTTATTTCCAAAACTTTAAGTACTATGAAATAATATTAACTTGGGTTCAACACATTGAGTTGCAGCAGTCTTAACAGCAATTGGCTGAGCTTGCTTGGAGTCTCATGAGTTGTATTATCTGGAAGAACTTCCCCTTTCATACGTCATGGACTTGTTATAGGCTTAATTCTCTTCTTTCTTTATATATCATCCTTATCATATTTTTCGAGCTTTTTGCATTATAAACAACATCATTAAAGGTTTCGAACCTTTTCATCTTCATTTTAATACGGTACCTCTAGCTTGATTCTTCCACAAGTTTCACAATTAGGGCTTCTTATTCTAGAGCTCCACTCACTATAGTTCAAACTGTCATCCATCTTATATAATAAGCTTCACAAGCTTCATTCTAGTGCTACCTTACTCTTTCAACATCTTGTAGAGTGGTTTTGACTTTATGATTAGAGGAATAATTCTGAATGAATGTTTAACCCAATTTCAACTAGTCAGACTTCATCTTAGAGGATATGCTCATTAACTAGTTGATTTCTGGATAACGAGGATAGTCTAGAAAAGATTGATAATGTGGACCTTAGGGACCACATAGTAGTCATCACCCGAAATTAACCCTAGATATGAGCCTGAGGATACCCAATGCCACTATAACGAGATATATAGGTGTGAGCATGGGATTTTTACTCCCCGACTCGTGAGTTCGATGATAAAGTTGTAATTTTTCCCTTGTTAACTTTTCACATTTTTTGCAAGGTCCCAAAATCATCCGGAAATCATCTGCCAAGTTTCTTTGGGCCTTTTTCCCTTTAAAAAACCCAAACAAAGAAAAAACCCGATGCTTTATTAGATATCGTTAACAATATCACCATTATCATTAACGATATCGCCGTTATCATTAACAATATCGTGGTTACCGTTAACGATATCAATTTTACATACAGACCAAAAAGCCATTTCCGCATTATTTGTCCAAAAACACCCATTTCCACCCCATAATTCAGAATTTTCCCTCAAAACACCCTATCAACATGCTGCAAACCCATGATGACCAATAATGGGGGGAAGAAAAAAGAGAAAAAGATAAAATAGGTGGGTGAACCACCAAACCAAAAAAGGTGGACTTTTGGATTGAAGGGAGCCCATAAGGGTTTGATTTTTCAGCAAAACAAGGGGGGATGAAATTCAGAAAGGAAGAAGAGTTCTAGGAGGAGGAATTCACACTTAGCTCTAGCAAGCATTCCCCCATTTGTTCTTAAACACTCTTGAGCAAAAAACCAACTTTCACCTCACAACACTTGAGATTTCAGGTTACCAAACTTGAATCCTTGAGTTTCAGACTTGAACGAAGAGTCTACAACATCTTTATCATTCACTTGAAGGATATTACACCTTCGAAAATATTTACTTGGGCAAGGAATAGATCCCTTCCAAAGATTTTCGGTAAATCACCAAAAACAACCAAAAAGAAACAAGGAGAGCATCCCAGAGGACTTCATGGACCTTGAAGAACCTAGATTCATGACTATGGGGTAAGCCTCTGAGTTCTTAGAGTTAGTGCTTACATTTACATGCTGCTTGTTTTGAAGTTTCATTTTGTTTTCGATTTTTTCCATTTTTGCGCACAATTCTGTCTCCTGGAATTTTCAGTATGATTTGGAATCTTTTTGTGTATTTTCTTTAAATAAACATATTCTGCACGTCCTGAGCTTTTTGGAATGATAAAGATCATACAAATCAGTTAATTATAGCAAAAGTTATGATCATTTGAAGTTTGGGTTATCGTTTTTGCTATTTTCTGCTGTTTTTGAATGTTTACTGCATGTCTGGGAACGTGATATAGTTGAACGATATTGGCGATATAGTTGAATGATATCGGCGATATAGTTGAATGATATCGATAATAAAGTTGAACGATATCAGTGATACAGTTGAACGATATTGGTAATATAGTTGAACGATATCGGAGATATAGTTGAACGATATTGGCCCTGGCAGAATGCTGTTTCGCCTTGTTTCGCTCCGTTTTGAACTGTTTAAGTCTAGAATGACCCGCTGAGACCATCCTGAGTTTGGAAATGCATCATTGGGGGTAACAAACCTCTAATTTATAATTATTTAAGATTTATGTATGATTTATTAATGTATTAATAATTAAAGTTTGGAGTAGCAACGGAAACACTTCGGGCAGTTCATATCAATATCACCTTTCACAAGGAAGTCGATAACAATAAGAATGACATCATTACCGTTGTTAACCCAAATGATGGCTATATTATGCATGTTCAATCTAGATTTATGTTTCTAAATGTTGTTTTAGGTCACCCCCACGAAGGGAATAAAACATGTTCCCGGATAACAGTCCTCACCACTTTGCCATGCCGTCATTTTCACTAATAAAATTGATCAACATGTGTGTAAATAAAAATGAAAAATTTTCATGAAACAAGAACTCCGAAATCTTTGTTGTTTTTACCTCGACCACATGGGTCTCGCCAAAATCCAAATCGAACATACATGGTACACTTGGTACATATGTGTAAATATCGCACCATATCTCGTGCTAATCTTTGTGGATGTAGGATAGATGTATGTTAGAATTTAATTTCCTTCGAGTATCGCTTTCAATTTCGAAATCCAATGTAATATTCATTAGATATCAATGTATTATAGGCGATTGTATCCCTTAGATTTCGATGTATTTAGGTGATTTGTAAAACCCCAAGCCCAATGATGTAATTAATACCCCATAGAATAGACGTATTTAATTTCCAACATGTTTACTTTCTGCAATTTACTTACCGTTTTATGCATGCGTGATAAACATAAACTGAAAATATTTAGTTTAGTTTGAATATTATAAATGTGGTTTCTATCATAGTGTAATTTAACTCAAATGATGAAAAAATAGATAACTCATCCCGGACCCGAATCTCTGAACTATGGTATCTTTAGGCTGAACGGATCTAGGCTGTACCGAAATTTCCCGGAAAAGCTGATCGGGTGGCGACTCTGAGTACCATAGGCTAGAGATCCCGATCTCGAGTCTTTTAAGCTTGAAAATCACACTTTTCAAAGCGAAACAATCTTTTCCAATGCGCTTTTCCAAAAGCCGAAAATCATTGTTTTCGAAAACCCCAGGCGACGACCATGCAGGACCTCCGAAACGTCATCCTCTCATAGTGGCGACTCCGCTGGGGATATCTGTTTTAAAACTTAAAAGTTTAAAAGATTTTTGGATGAGTATTGAAAAGTCGTCAAATGAGTTAACCCACATTTAAAATATTGAACAACGCATATACATTAAAAGGATTAACCATTAAGGTTAGGTTGCCCTATTTTACCGAGAAGCTTGCGAAAGTATACTTCGTGACCCCCTAGTGATCGAAGGAACCTAGCGAGTGGATCACTTGTTGCCATACCGCATGGACTCTCTTGAAAAAGGGGAAAAGTGTATCATAGTGCAACAAGAACCTTCTACATCAACAACCATTGACCAAGCTCATATAAGGAAACCGTAGACACTTTCCCTAGGTTTACCAAAACAAATGCATCTTTTTGTGCAGATTCGCTCCTTAATGCTTCATAGTATTAAGATGATCCAAGCCTAGATATTAGGAGCCTACCCCTTATATGCGGGAGAGATAAGGTTGGAAGAGATACATTGTGTGCTATGTGCTACATCACATCACCATGCTTATTTCACAAAGTGCATCATACTAAACCACGATTTATTGTGCATACACAAATTATACACACACATGTCATTATCCTGGTACCGTTTATGTAGAGCTAGACAAACGCGATGAGACAGCGTCACCTAGGATTAGGATCACCAATGGTCAAAATAGTGCTTACTAAGCACTCAAACCTTTGTTCGCTTAGAATCATGGTATTCTAAGCCTAGGGTATGACACATTGTTCTACCCGAACTCGAACCTAGAATTACAAACGAGATGAGACAGTGTTAACTAAGATTAGGGTCACCCATGTTTATGTTCTCATACGTAAATCTCTTGGAACACCTCACTCCCAAAAACATAAGGTATAACACATTGTTTTACCCGAACTTGAACTCATCAAGATCGATCCATAGCCCTCAGAGGTAAAAGTGTATTATCACTTAGATGATACACGACTGTTTATTATTTTTTCGATTTATTTTTTTCAAATGGATTGGCAAACTTACCACCTTTCTTGCGAAAACGGCATCCTTTTACTTAGTGCCTCATAGGGTATAACACATTGTTTTACCCGAACTCGGACTCACCGAGAGTAATCCTTGGTGATGAACTCTCAAAATTCAAAAGTGTACTATCACTTGGATGATATGCGACCTTTAGTCATTTTTTTCAGTTTGTTTGTTTCAAAAGGATTGGCAAACACATACTTGCATCTCTAGGATGTAACCCCCTTAAATGACTTTGGAATGCTTATTGCTACTTGAGTAATAGGCAAACCTTGCTGTTTTGTTTCAAATGGATTGGTAAAACATGAGTCACACCTCAACCATAAGCCTATTACCACATGGGTAATACGGTAATCCACCTGTTTTGTTTCAAATTGATTGGCAAAACACGAGTCACACCTCAACCATAAGCCTATTACCACACGGGTAATATGGCAATCCACCCGTTTTGTTTCAAATGGATTGACAAAACACACCTCAACCATAAGCCTATTACCACATGGGTAATACAGAAATCCACCTGTTTTGTTTCAAACAGATTGGCAAAACACGAATCACCTTAACCTCAAGCACTCACCACACAGGTCGGGTCTTGTTGTTATTTAAGTCATCTTTTTATTACTAATGACTAACCTCGGTTTGTTTCAAAATGATTGGCAAACCACACTTATCTTCAGCAACAATTTTTTACTCATCATGGCATACTAGCCTTTATATTGTAGCCATTTCATGAGCATTACATGCACTACTCCATAGTCAGTCAAGCATGCATTTCACTTCTAATGATAAAAATTATCCTTGCTTCAGTTAAAACTTGGAAGCGATCGGGTCATCGACTCGTTCAGATCTCTCCCATCGTGGCTCACCAAACAGAATCATTTGTAGAGGGTCTCCCACACATGGATTCTAGCAAGGACTCAGGTTCAGATTCGGGTTCAATGTTTAGCTCAGGACGGAGAATGGTGAACAGTTCAGGGAAAATCGGTGGAATGGCAGACCAATAGAA
The DNA here is from genome assembly GCA_949673415.1 of Euphorbia schlechtendalii. Classification (NCBI taxonomy): domain Eukaryota; kingdom Viridiplantae; phylum Streptophyta; class Magnoliopsida; order Malpighiales; family Euphorbiaceae; genus Euphorbia; species Euphorbia schlechtendalii. The sequence continues at coordinate 19,894 of CATIWQ010568083.1, read as the reverse complement.
CATGTGAAGGGGAACTAATCAACTAGACCAGGGTGGACCTGCAACTTCCTAGTCTATGATAAGTAAGGAAATAGCAAACGCTCTCAATGTGTTTCTTCACAGTGACCACTTCATTCAAGCTATCCAGTTCCATTCTCGCCCTAGACAACCAGAGGGCAGGGTGTCAGATCAGGAACCCGTCGGTAACCTCCAAGGTCCTACTACTACCCACCCTATGGGTAGGAGACCCGGCTTTATCCCTCACGTCCTCCTGTCTCTAGCACCCAATTCGAAGTCAGCCAGGCAGGGCCCACATTCCCTCAGACACAGTCCCCTTTTCAATTGGGACAGATGACTTCGAGGCAGGCCAGACAACGAGAAGGAATGGTCAGATGACAGGAGTGGTGGACCAGTTGATCGTAGAACTGCCAGCTCAGCCCAGGCAACCGAGTAATCATTAGGGGCCTCAACAACTCACAACCATAGTAAGGCCGGAAGCACCGTCTTCGAGGTTCATTCCAAGTACGTAGACATCTTATCCCTCGTTGGGGGCCTTCTCGAGTTTCCAAGCTCCACCTTACGATTATGGTGCAAATGTCAATACTATGACCATGCAATACCAGGGTCAATTCCCACCTCAACCAACTTATGCAATTCCTCCCAAGGGCCCTGTATATCTCCAGGTTCCATATAGGTAGTTCAATGGTTCAACAAGGCAAGAGACGGGTTACTCGGTTCCCCAGCCTAGTATGGAAGAGCTGTAGCATCAATTCTTGGCGACCCACTTAGCACAACACCCAGGCTTCCAGGCTACCGCCTACCCGGTGCCACCCACGGCATAAAGTGATGAGTGGCTCCCCGAGAACTTTACCTTGCTAGAGATAGTGAAATTTGATGTGGAAGGTGATCCCCAGGCCCACTTAACTAATTACCAAACGGTAATGAGAGACCAACGAGTCAGTGACACAATGCTAGCAAAAATGTTCATAGTCATGTTGGCAGCCCCGGCCAATCGATGGTACAATAATCTACCCCAGGAGGTGTCCCAAAACTGGGAGCGCCTTTCAGCAGCTTTGATAAAGCAATACGGCTTCAATTCTCAGATGAAAACGACCATTCAAAACCTGGAGGCCATGAGATAGAAACCAAGAGAGTTGTTCAAGTCATACTACACCCGATGGATGGCTACATAGGTGTTGTTGAAAGATCATCTCAGTTTGCTAGAGATAATTGCAAAATTGATAGCTGGAGCCATGCTGGAATACAGAGAGAAGTTAGGAATGGATGCCTACCCCTCTTATAACGTAATATTTGAAAAGGCTGAATGAAAGGAGTGGCTCAAATTCCTCGAGAGGATGCCTAGAGAACAACCAATCAACGAGTCATGGTCCAAGAAGAATGACTCAGGGGCATCATCCTCCAACCCTAAACAGCCAAAGGGGAAGCAAGCTGATGACTAATAAAAGGTGACCATTGGGAAAGAAGACCCTTCGCATGTGGAGGATGAGAATGCAAATGATCTAATAATTAGCATTTTTTTCTTTTATGTTAACAAACTCTGTCAATGAAAATTTTGAGTCCTTGAGTGCTTCAAACTTTTTTTTCTTGCTTGATATTCTATGGATGACATCACGCATTCTCATCATCATATACATATTGTTTTTAGCACATGTGACACATCATTTCATGAAATTAATTAGGGTATAAATGGATTCCCCATAATAAATTCAAATGATTTGACTCTTGAGGGAAAGTGAGAGACAAACACATGTACTTAGACAATGCGTGATAGCAATTACCTCATCATACAAAGATGAGCGATCAATGGAAAGATCTCCAAACATGAAATGTCCACTGACTCACGCAAAGATCAAAAGGATCAGAGCTAGAATAAGGCCAAAATGTCAACCAAGCAAGTTAGGACCAATCAACCGGTGCAATGCTACAAAGAAGGAGTCGGATCATTGAACACGTTAACAACTCCATCACAACCATTCACAAACAACTGGCGCAATGTCACAAAGAAGGAGTCAGATCATTGAACATGTCAACAACTCCATCACAACCATTCACAAACAACTAAAGTAATGTCACAAAGAAGGAGTCATACCATTGAACATGTCAATAAGACCAAACAACCAGCGCAATGCTACAAAGAAGGAGTCGGATCGTTGAACACGACAACAACTCCATCACATAGATCACCACCATTCAAGGGATAATCAAACAAAAGTCAATGATAAAGATAAAAAGGAGTCACATCGTGGAACATGTCAATAATTCCTTCACATGACTCACTACTATTTGTGAGGCAATCATCGCACCATCAAAGGAAACGCCGATGATCAAGACTTATCATCACATATACCTCAAGCTAGCAAAGCGGTGCAAGCACCAATCAATCAATCAAAAACATTGAACGAGTTAAAAAATGAAGTCATGGACATGAACAGAAATCGATCAATCAAATCAACCAATTGCTATCACGCATATGTGAAAAAAAATAAATCAATAAAAAACGATACCACCAACAAAATGAATTTGTATTTAGCCTGTCAGTTAACACTCTGTTAGTTGAGTAAAAATTAACGCTTCTTTTCAAAATTCAAAAAGAATAGTCCGCTGAGTTGAAAACCCGAAAAGGGTGGCTCAGGCAAACTTAGGACATCAAGAGAACCACATTGGTTAGAAAACCCGAGAGGGTTAATCAATGGCAGGAGTCAAATCATTTGAAACATTTATACCCCTATTAAGTTCATCAATGAATTGTCATTTTTACTGAATCTTTATGCATATGTTTATTTTGATTGCTTGCATGCGAATGGTAGAATATCGCAAGTAAACATCTAAAAAAATAAAGAATAAAATAAAGAAAAATGAGTCTGGTGGATTGAAAACCTGAAATGGTGGTCCAGACAAAAATTAAGACAAGGTTCGATAGATTGAAAACCCGTAAGGGTGATCTATGTAGAAATTAGAACCATTATCAAGTTCATCATTTCCTCCTCGGAACGGTACGTGTACAGCATTATATACCTTCAACACTTCAGGCAAAAGACTTCAAAGCGATCATCGCTGACACAATGTGGGATCAATGACTCATCCAGACTTTCCTTAAACCAGATCCAAACTTTAAACTCAAATCTGATTCAATGAACCCAAGGTCATCGCTCTAAGGGAGTCATCCATGGAATCCCTAACAAGATAAACCCTAGGGGCAACCATGCACCTACACAAGAGAAGGCACTTCAATGAACGAGGCCCATGACACCTACAACAGATAAGCATACATCATGCGATAAATATTATTCATGCATAAAGTCATTCATACATGTATACGCATCATGTCACTTATAGGTCAAGGCGATGCTAAGCCAGGGCAACATCGTCCTAGTAAACAAGAATCTCCACCTCCACATGAGGAACCTACAAACAAGATGATGGCCCATTCAAGCCTAAAGTCAATTCAAGCCTACTTAGGCCTCTTTCAAGCAGCATTGCAACATCACAAAAGCCTCCCAAAACAACGAAGCGGTCATCGGGACATCGTCAAAAATCTCAAACTCAAATTTCCACATTTATCATGGGTTTGAAGAAAATTTTCTCAGAACCACAATGTTTTAATTCTTGATTGAAGGGATAAAAATTTTTGCTCTCAACAATCTCAATCAAAGAATAAAAACATTCCCACCAATATCTACTAATAAAATTCATCATTCTTGCAGGCACCCCTTCAACCCATAGGGGACATCTATGTCAGACTCACAGCAGTCAACATATCAACAAAGGCATGGAGCACACAGCTTTCATCCTTTCTCCAGCAGTTCCGAGGGGCACATTCAACATACGATCAACTCACAAGAGGCATCCACCGCAGACTTTCTATAGTCTAAATTCTTTCAGACTTTTTACAGTCACTGTACTTTCTACAGTCCATAATCTCTTTTCAAACTTTTTACAATCATCTAAACTTTCTACATTTCAAAATCCCAACTTTTTACAGTCATCCAAACTTTCTACAATTCAAAATCCTGACTTTTCACAGTCATTCGAACTTTTTACAATTCAAAATCCTGACTTTTATAGTCATCCGAACTTTCTACAATTCAAAATTCTTGACTTTTTATAGTCATCCTAACTTTCTACAGTTCAAAATTCTATCTTTTTACAATCATCCAAAATTTTACAATTCAAAATCCTAACTTTTTACAGTCATCCAAAATTTTTACAGTTCAAAATCTTGACTTTTTACAGTTATCCGAACATTTTACAATTCAAAATTCTTGACTTTTTACAGTCATCCTAACTTTCTACAGTTCAAAATTCCTAACTTTTTACAATCATCCAAACTTTCTACAGTTCAAAATTCTTGACTTTTTACAGTCATCCAAACTTTCTATAGTTCACACCTTTTCCTGGCCTTATCACGGTCAGCGGATTTTCTATGGTCCACGTCTTTAGTAGGCTTTTCACAGCTTACATGCGAGATTCTCAACCAAGAGAATAGAGGCACACGGTCAATGTTCTCTCCCCAATGGTCCCGATGGTATTAACCAGTCAAAGGTTAACCTCCAAGGACAATCATTGCCAAATGGGTAATTCACAAGGGGCACAAAGAGACTAATCCCTGAAAGACGCTGCACCAAGATGAAAGCTTCCAGCCATCATCCCCAAAGAGAGACAACCACGATTAGGTAGGTATTATCTCTAAACCCCGCGGCTCTTTCAATTGTGGGACCATACTGATCTCATATCAGCAATGATCCCACGAGGGGCAGCTAGTATGCACGGGATTTTTACTCCTAACTCGCGAGTTCGATGATGAAGCTGTTATTTTTCCCTTGTTAGCTTTTCACATTTTTGCAGGGTCCCGAAATCGTCCAAAAATCATCTGCCTTATTTCTTTCAGCCTTTTTCCCTTTAAAAAGCCCAAACCAAGAAAAAAACCCGCTACTTTATTAGATATCGTTAATGATATCACCGTTATCATTAACGATATCGTCATTATCGTTAACGATATCACGGTTACCGTTAATGATATCAATTTCACAGACAGACCAAAAAGCCATTTTCGCATTATTTATTCAAAAACACCCATTTCCACCCCGTAATTCAGAATTTTCCCTCAAAACACCCTGTCAACATGCTGCCAACCAACGATGACCAATAATGGGGGAAGAAAAAAGAGAAAAAGATAAAATAGGTGGGTGAACCACCAAACTAAAAAAGGTGGACTTTTGGATTGAAGGGAGCCCATAAGGGTTTGATTTTTCAGCAAAACAAGGGGGGTTCAGAAAGGAAGAAGAGTTCTAGGAGGAGGAATTCACACATAGCTCTAGGAAGCATTCCTCCCTTTGTTCTTGAACACTCTGGAGCAAAAAACCAACTTTCACCTCACAACACATGAGATTTCGGGTTACCAAACTTGAATCCTTGAGTTTTAGCCTTGAACGAAGAGTCTAAAACATCTTTATCATTCACTTGAAGGCTATTACACCTTCGAAAATATTTACTTTGGCTAGGAATAGATCCCTTCCAAAGATTTTTCGGTAAATCACCAAAAACAACCAAAAAGAAACAAGGAGAGCTTCCTGGAGGACTTCATGGACCTTGAAGAATGTGGATTCATGAATATAGGGTAAGCCTCTAAGTTCCTAGAGTTAGTGCTTAGATTTACATGCTGTTTGTTTTGAAGTTTCATTTTGTTTTCGGTTTTTCCATTTTTGCGCACAATTCTGTGTCCTGAAATTTTCAGTATGATTTCGAATCTATTTGAGTATTTTCTTTATATAAACATATTCTACACATCCTGAGCTTTCCGGAATGATAAAGATCATCCAAATCGGTTAAGTATAACAAAAGTTATGATCATTTGAAGTTTGGGTTATTGTTTTTACTATTTTTTTGCTGTTTTTGCATGTTTACTAATGGTCTGGGAACGTGATATAGTTGAACGACTTCAGTGATATAGTTGAATGATATCGGCAATATAGTTGAACAATATCGGCGATATAGTTGAACGATATCAATGATAAAGTTGAACGATATCGACGATATAGTTGAACGATATCAGTGATATAGTTGAACGATATCAGTGATATAGTTGAACGATATCAGAGATATAGTTGAATGATATTGGCCCTGGAAGAATGGTGTTTCACCTTGTTTCTCTCCATTTTGAACCGTTTAAGTTTAGAATGACCCGCTGAGACCATCCTGAGTTTGGAAATGCATCATTGGGGGTAACAAACCTTTGATTTGTAATTATTTAAGATTTATGTATGATTTATTAATGTATTAATAATTAAAGTTTGGAGTAGCAACGGAAATGTTTCGGGCCGTTCATATCAATATCACCTTTCACAAGGAAGTCGATAACGATATGAATGACATCATTACCATTGTTAACCTAAATGATGGCTATAGTATGCATGTTCGGCCTAGATTTATGTTTCTAAATGTTATTTTAGGTCACCCCCACAAAGGGAATCAAACATGTTCTCGGATAATAATCCTCACCACTTTGCCATGAGATCATTTTCACTAATAAAATTAATCAACATGTGTGTAAATAAAAATGAACAATTTTTATGAAATAAGAACTTCGAAATCTTCATTGTTTTTACCTCGACCACACAGGTCTCACCAAAATCCAAATCGAACATACATGGTACACTTGGTACATATGTGTAAATATCACATCATATCTCGTGCTAACCTTTGTGGATGTAGGATAGATGTATGTTTGAATTTAATTTCCTTCGGGTATCGCTTTCAGTTTCGAAATCCAATGTAATATTCATTAGATATCGATGTATTCTAGGCGATTGTATCCCTTAGATTTCGATGTATTTAGGCGATTTGTAAAACCCCAAGCCCAATGATGTAATTAATACCCTGTAGAATAGACGCATTTAATTTCCTACGTGTTTACTTTCCGCAATTTACTTACCATTTTATGCATGCCCGATAAACATAAACTGAAAATATCTAGTTTAGTTTGAATATTATAAACATGGTTTTTATCATAGTGTAATTTAACTCAAATGACGAAGAAATAGATAACTCATCCCGAACCCGAATCTCTGAACTATGGTATCACTTAGGCTGAATGGATCTACGCTGTACCGAAATTTCCCAGAAGAGCTGATTCGGGTGGTGACTCTAAGTGCCATAGGCAAGAGATCCCAATCTCGAGTCTTTTAAGCTTGAAAATCACACTTTTCAAAGTGAAACACTCTTTTCCAATGCACTTTTCCAAAAGCCCAAAATCATTATTTTCGAAAACCCCACGCCCCATCTCATGGGGCCGGTGCCTCGTAGCGACCGCGCGGGACCTCTGAAACGTCATTCGCTCATAATAAGATATCACAAAATTAGTGAGAAGTACCTCATATTCATTGAGTATGAATTTATCAATGTCGATATAGCTTGGCCCTTAGCTCTGCTAGCTCAGCTTCTTGTTCTTCTATTTCCTTGAGCTGGATACAGTCATGCTTTTTATAGATGCATTCATGCTTTCTATAGATACAGTCATGCTTTCTATAGCATTTCAAAAATCTTGAGTGTTCATGTAGTTTTCGATAGCCTATTGAAAGGCTTCTTCGCCCGCCAAGGTCTTTTCTAGTTTGTGATCAGAAAAAAAATCAGCAAGTGGCTCCAATAATGGAGGATCCTTGATCAATAATGTACCTTGAATTCTTCTCCATCGAGTATTAGTGTTTCCAACCTAAAATGTAGGCGATTAAGTGTTAGTACAAGCTCCGGGTTTTCACCCAATGGCTCCTAAGAGAATAAACAAATGAAAGAATGAATGTTTGAATGGATGAATGAATGAATGTACATTTTTTTTTTCAATTATTAGTGAGATATTAGATAGGAATGTTGGTTTGAATATTAATGAATTATTGGCAAAAGTCGAATGCATTTCCCGAGAAAAGCAATTTAAAGAATCAATGATCATGTTCAGAGGTAGTTCTTTTTTTTATTTTTAAAATTTGGTCGACTCAGTAGCCTATTTATTTCGACTCCACTCATTAGCCAGTTTGGGTTGACTCACTGGTCCAAGGAGACTTTATTAGTTAGGGATGTGAATTTGATAGTCGAGGTGACTTGTTGTTTACTTTTAAGTTGACTCGACTCACTAGTTGATCTGAGTTAACTCACTAGTCCAAGGTGACTTTATTAGTCAGGAATGTGACTCTAATAGTCAGAGTGTGACTTTAATAGTCGAGGTGACTCGCTAGTCAATTTTAATTTAGTTCGACTCACTAGTCAGTCTGAGTTGACTCATTAGTCTAAGGTGACTTTATTAGTTGAGAATGTGGCTTTAATAGTAGGGAGTGAGTAGGGGTGACTTGTTGATCAATTTTAATTTAGTTCAACTCATTAGTTTGAGGTGACTTTATTAGTCAAGAAAATGACTTTAATAATCGGGGTGATTCGTTGGTTAATATTAATTTATTTCAACTCATTGGTCGGTTTGAGTTGACTCACTAGTCCAAGGTGTCTTCATTAATTAGGGAATGCGACTTTAATAGTCAGGAGAGTGACTTTAATTTAATTCGACTAATGAATCGGAAGGGATTTATTAGTCGAGAACATGACTTTAATAGTCGTATCAGACCAACTATGGATTTTGTGGATTTTCCCTAAGAATCAAGTGATGGTAAAGCATGGCAGGCCTAAACTAGCCCTACGGGGTAAATGGGCATGTGCCCATTTACCACCCTGGTAAATGAGCTAGCACCCATTCACCTACTACAATAAAAGAAGCACTTTGTCTACTTCTTGAGGGATTTGTATTTCCAACCAAAGGATTCACTTTTTGCTCTTTTATTTCTCTACATTTGAGCATCCACACCCATTCAAGGTTCTAATATAAAAAACTTCAAATCAATTCCATTACATTCTCATGTCGATTTGGATCAAGTTTTAGTGATAAAATTCGATCCAAACTCGATCATATAACTCAAAAAAACCAAAATCAATCTCTCTACTAGTTTATAATCATAAACTTGTTAGATATCTCATCTATGTCAAATTCCTAACTTCTCGACAAACTCGTTCCAAACCGGCTCTCAAGTCATCCTGGACAAATGAAAAGGTAACTAATTGTAATTGGCTCCTAGCCCATCTTTAAATTTATTAATTTCATTTTGCATTTTCTTTACTGGATTAAAGAGTCGATTGGAGCTAGTTTACCATTTTTTTTAAATAAAATGCATTAATATGATTACATGAGCTTGTAGGTAAAGTTCAGTTTCCCAAAATAAGGGGAAACTCCACCCAAGTTTTAAAAGAGAATCCTAAATATAGTCGTTACTCTGTCGAATTTTATATTGCTAGTACTTGTTTCATAATGTCATCGTAATGCCAAAATTATTGCATATATAATTCCCAAAGTTTTGAATGGAATAGTAGTTATCATGTCCGAACATAGAATCTTCACAATTTTGGTATAAAAATCTCATCTTTGATCAATATACCACAATTTTCGATGGAGCGGAATTACGTGGCGACTCTTTTTGTATAAAATGAGATATTAGTTTTGTTTTATTTTCACTTTCAAAGGAAAAATTATATTTCTTATATTTAATATGTGCATTATGCCTAAATAAGTAGGAAAAGTCTTATTAGTGGAAACTCATAAAATGTAAATGTATCTACAATCACACAAATACAAAGAGTATTTTCGCGCCCCACGCACTATCACTCGAACCGGCCTGAAAACACACCTCCTCAAAGGTGGTCTCCAATGTATCTCTCTGAATACATCTTTGTGTTAACTCAAGGCACAACCTTAAACTCAGGGGATAAGATGATTGTATCCAATCCAAAGAGTGGACTACACATGCAAGTTTGTCCGTTTCACTAATGTCCAATCTCAACTAAACTATGACTAGGGACATTCTAACTTCCAAAAATTGCACGTGTGAGCACTTCTCACCCTATTACTCTTGTACTCTCACGCTATGGAATAGTCAAGGACTTTTTACAAATATATCAACGAGTATATAACTAGTTATAACATATACATAAAAACATAATCATCAATATATAACAAAAATGTTTTTTTATTGATAATAGTAAACATAATGATTCATACAAAAAAATTAATAATGTTGTATCACCGTAATTGCTTTTAGGAAATGCATCGTGTCTAAAACAAATTCGCAAATGGCCCCCAACAAATCCAACCTACTTATTGTCTCTTCATCAAACCATTGAACTTCCCCTATAGTCCCCGCCTTTGTTAACTCTAACACCATCTCTTGACACTAAAAGACCCAATGTTGGTAAGAACACAATTATAGATAATTTATTACTTGTCTAATATGTATCATTTGATAACAAAATAGAAAAAATACACACAATAATATACTACATTCCATCACATGCATAGTTCAACTTAACCAATTACTTGAATTATTTACATTTCAAATGCATGCCTAAATACTTTCAAATTTAATGCTTACCTTAAACTGATTATTACATAAACCGAATAATTTCACATTTTAATGTTAACCCTAATAAAAAATATTACTAATCCAATTACAACAACATCATCGATATCATAATGTCTGGAGTTCAAATACTCACCGATTATCTCACACAAAGGAGTTTTCTTCAGTATGCTTTCGTAGAGATTCAGCTTCGTTCCTTTTCCTTCTATTATCTTCAAAGAAGATTGTAAGCAACAATCATGATTCACAACTCAATAACTCAATTTCTTTCACATGTGATGAGAACTGGATTTATTTTATATCAAAGTTTAAAGGGAAAATAAAACGTCCAAAGCAAGATGAAGGTACTTAATTAATTAGGGTTTTAACTTATTTTCTTTTTTCAACCTATTGAAAGTGACATGGAATTTACATGGCCATTTATTTCTACAAACTGTGACACATCATCATGTGTGTTATACATGTGCTAGGACTCGACTTGTATATGATAGAAGAAAGGGTTATGTTGTATAGTTTTATCAAGTTTAGGGGGCATTGGGGTACTTTTCAAGTTTAGGTAGAGAAGCCTTTAAAACGGGAAAAATCAATTATAGAAAATACCTTCCTTTAACTACCTCTCAATCCACAGTTTAGGTACCCTTCCTAAACTGTCATTCAAATTTCTGAATAAATTACAAACTGAGGATTTCAACTTATAAAATATGTAGAATCCTTTACAATGTTAAATCTAAAGATTGATTCTCTCTATTACAAAATGATTGGAAGATTTGTGTTTGCTTTGATTGCTTGATTTGGAATTTTTGAATGCTTGGAATATTTTGTTAGTATTTCAGCTCTTAAGAAATATGAGGTAATTCACCAAGTTTGAATGTTTGCTTGATTCTTCTATTTATACTTGAAAGTCTTTGAAGTAGCCGTTGCACACTTCTTTTGTCTTCAATTTTCTCTTCTCTTCATATCTTTTGAATATTCCCATTTAAAACAAATTTAAGATATTTAGAGACAGAGATTTTGAACGTTGAGGTGCGAGATTAATTCATTAATTTGAATGCGTCAAAAACTCGTTTGTCTTCAAGCAATTCAATTTTGATAGAGAGGTGCGAGAGATGCAACATGGAGATTCATTATTTGTTTGATTGCTGATGTTGTAGAGTTGCGCGGAGACATTGAGAAATAGCACATGTCAGAGGATTCTTTTTGTCTTGAACTTTAGCGAGGATTCTCCAAAATTTCGTATTGACACCTTTTCGTTGTGAGAACCACTGGATATATCTTCTTTAATTTCAGCATTTTTTCTCCTAAAAAGCATCAAAGGAATATTTTGTCCCTCATAGACAACGTTAAAAGCATATGTGTCATTTATTTCTCTAAGTGTCAAAGAACTTAGGTTTCTCTAAGTATCCGCTATCCAAATACCACATTTCAGTGTTATTAGCGGATCTAAGGCTCACCTGCAAAACAGTTATGTTTTCTTATGTACCCATTCCTTTATGTTAGGTCCTCCCTTATTAGCAGTGCTTAAATTAGACCAGTCATACTCGTCATAATAACCAGTTTATGCTTACAAAGAATTGTGGCATGTCCAACTTTGCCACAAAAACCACACACCGCTGGCTGGCTCGCTTTCCTCTTTTTAGAGGAATTCTTGCTCTTAGTATTATGAGTTTGGTTACTTGAAGTTTTACTGTTAGCTGGAGGAGGAACCCATTTCTCCTTTAAAGCTATTATCTCTACAGTCAACTCATCTAATCACTTAGTGAGCTTGTTGTTATGACATTCATGATATTCAGCTTTTTCTTAAAGAAAGTGGATATCAAGAGATAAGGAAGCAATAGTGTCTTCCTGATCTTCACTTCTCCTTGCTAGCTCTTTGATATCTTTAACCAACTTACTATTCAACTTCAATACATGAAAGAGAACTTAGGCGAACTCTTCTATTGAGAAAGGGATTTCAGAATGTAACTTAGCTTGAGAGTTCTTCCCTTTGTGGTGCTCAACTTTAGAGTCAACAGTGGATGGTTTCTCTTGGAAGCAGATGCTAAACTCTCACCCCTTTCCTTCTCAATCACCATCAAGTAGAGGTTAGCGGAATCTCTAGCCTCCTCACTAGATGATAAAGATTCTTCTGAATCGCTCCAAGTGGCAGGAAGTGCCTCGTTCTTCTTAGCTAACCTATTCATGAATTTTTTCCTTCTTGGATTTAGGACACGATGATTGGATATGCCCTTTCTCGCCATAGCCAAAGCATTTAATTTCTTTAATGTGCTCCTTCCTCATATCCCCGCCGGTGTTGAATTGACTTGATTTTACCAGGAAACTTCTTCTTGTTGAACTTCTCATCCTTCTTCATGAAGTTCTTGAATCGCCTCGTTAGAAGTTATATTTGCTCATCCAAATCACTATTGGTGGATTCATCTGATGAGTCATCTTTTAGAACAATGGCTCTGCCGTCTTTATCCTTGTCTTTACTCCTTTTGGAGTCATCGGTATATTTCCTTAGGGACATTTCCTAAGTCAGCAAGGTGCCTATGAGCTCATCATAGCTATAGGTCTTCAGGTCGCGAGCCTTTGTGATCGTGCTTTTCTTGGCATCCCACTCTACAATGAGAACTCGGAGAATTTTCTTCTTCCTTACCAACCACAATGATTAAAGACATTTGTAGCTAATTGACTTGTTTTTGTGTAATGACCGTGTAAATTTAGTGTGTTAATTGGGGTTTTAGGGTTCGTTTTGGGGCTTAGTATGTGTCTTGATGCTTCTCATTCAATTTTCGATTTTGATTTTCTTTCAATTGATGGATATGAAAGAGTTTGTATTGCAATTTTGATGGGGTTTCTCGTTAGGTCGAGCTTAAGTACTCCTTAATCTCTAATTTAATATCTTTGCTACCTAGTACAATCCAGATTTTGGTGTTGTTATCATAAGTGACATATTTTTAAAATTTTGTTAGAGGTTATTACTTATGCATTTGTTGAGGCCTGACTTGTCCTAGCAAAAGATTCTAAACATATAAGCTGAAGGTATTTTGTAGCCTTTTTTAATCCAAGAAATAATTTGTACGGATTATATTTCTTATGGTGGTTAGGTCAAGATTTTCGCAGTCGGGTAAATGTTAAATCTGTTGGCGAAAGGATTCTGGCCGGCTGTTAGCAGGAGCTAGAGGAGCGACCGCTCAGGGTCCCCAAGAATTGATGGGCTTCGTTTTGTTTCGGGTGTTACACAATTTAAGAATAAATAAAAGGATAATATAATTAAACGACGAAGTAGTGACATATGAATGTTTTGGTGCAGCAGTAAGGAATTGGGCCTCGAGCTGATCGAATCCCAGGGTTCCCTATTTTTTAGTTCCTTTCCCTTATTTTTCTTACTTGTTTCCTTCCCTTTTCTCTAACCTCGTTTCCATTTTCTTCTTTGCATTTTTGCTTCCCTGTTCTGAATTTTTTGCTTTTTTTCATTTTCTTTTATACACATATTATCGATATTATTTGAGTTGTCTTAAATTTAATAGCTAAACTTTGAAAAAAATATAATTTATAAAAGATGACTCAGTTCCGTTGCCTATTATTTTCATGAATACATTAATACTTAACATTAATTGATATAAGTAATTAAAGAAATATTGTGCTAACAGTTCAATTATAAAAATATTTTTAAAATTATTTTTATGCTGTATGTGAAGAATAACATTGGACCATACTCTACCATTTAAGTATTATTCTGAAATTTTTTTAATAAATTAATTATTATTATTGATTACAAGATAATTTAAAAAAAATATGTGTACTTCAGAAATAATAGCATATAATGAGCAAGAGAATTTACTAACTTGTTTTAAATATAAAATATAAAATCTCATTTATCATAGTTTTGATTTGATTAACGAACTATTCTTAATGCTAAAGAATTTAATAAAAAAATGTTTGTATAACAATTATTAGTTTAAAGATAATATTTAAAACATTGGATGTATCATGGAGGTTATCCCTAATTTGGGTGATATATTCATGTTTCAAATGTCTATATACAACAAAATTTTTGAAATTGCTTCTATCGATGGAATATTATGTGGTTAATTTGTAATTACTTTGTTGATGATATGCACATAGCCATTGAAATTTGTAGCATAATATGTTAGAGATTTTGTAACAATCATTTTATTGAAATTGTTTGATATTTTGTCGCAATGGAAATTCCTATAATTTTATAAATAAATCGTGATTTTATACGATGAGGGCTTGTTATTAGTTATCGTTCAGGGCCTCGTAAATTTCCGAGACGGTCCTGTTCTAAACATATAAGCTGAAGGTATTTTGTAGCCATTTTTTAATCCAAGAAATAATTTGTATGGATTATATATATTTCTTATGATGGTTAGGTCAAGATTTTCGCAGTCGGGTATATATTAGTATATCTGTTGGTCGTAGTTTTTTTGGTTATAAGAATTAAGCTTGATTACTTTTTGTTATATCAGTTGGTCATAGTCAATTGTAATTTTGGTGCTTTGAAAATTGTAATTGCTAATGAAGATGATCATAGGAATCAATCGCCAACAATTGAGGCTACTCCTAAAGAAAAAGGGTCTAAGACTTTCTTTGGAAGCAAAGGTGTCCATAACATTCTCCAGAAACATAATCTTGTTTTCTTAAGCAGGTTGGAAATTTTGCATTCTAGATTCCTGATTATAATTTATCATTGAGTTTATAATGAGAAAACAAGAATCGTGATAAGGTACTACTGCTACATTCAATTGAAATTGGTTAGTTTGTTGAAGTTTTGTAAGTATAATTCTAATACTTATGGAAAATTTGGAGATTCATATAATTTCTCTAATTTTTCGGTTCTTTGATCATGTTGGTTGATTTCAAAGGCAATTACAAGCACCCTTTCATCTAGAGTCTAGTTGTTAAATTCAACTAACACTAGCTTTAATGCTAAGATTTTTTTTAAAAAGGTATGTTCTTGGATTGGTTAAATTAAACTGCATATACTTTTGTACAAGAATGCACATGTATTACTATTCTATCTTCTTTTTGCCTTATATAATTGCATTTATAAATTTAACATTTGATAGTCAAATTTTATATCAAACCAAGCATAAAATATTATATAAATTGTTCTATTCTACAATAATGTCTATATCTCTTCTAGAGCAATGCCTCACTTCTTTCACTTCATCCATCTCTATTTTCCCTTCCTTTTCCTCTTTTCGTGTCACCTCTGTAAAACCTTCAATTTCAATTAATTTTTCTATTAGACCCTTTGTTTGTTTCCTTTCGCATTCGCAGTTTGCTATTTCAAATGACACAATTGTTGGTAAATTCGTTGAGAGAGATGTGACTCGTCTTGGTAAAGGACGCATGGCTTATGATACACTAGATCTACTCAAGGTATTTTGTACATGTTATAATTTCTTTTGTAATGCAATTAGTCGATGATTGGAACCAGAGACTTGTATTTATGTTTAGATTGTTCTTTGTTTTCACTGATTTCAGTTCTAAGGCAATATTCAATTTGATGTTGCATCTCACCCAATTAATCTATTTGACTATCAATTATTGGTTATTTGATGCATTAGAACTCTACTTTGAGTTATTTGAATGCTAAATTAGATGTTAACAGAATTATGATAGGGTATGTAGGAAGTTATGGGTAATATATTTGGAATTGCATCCTTGGTGCTCGACCTTTTTTGTGTTTAGCATCCTTACTTAAAAGACTAGTTTGATTGATGGAAGAAAGGTATAAAAGAGGAGAAAATGAAAGTAGAACTGCAACTTCAGTTTTACATTATGAATTACATTGTGATTGTAATTTATATATGATTGTTATCCATATTTTGGAATAAGTTCAATTCATTTCATTTTTATACATAAGATTTTCCAAATACACTAATATCTTTATTTGATATTTCTTTTCAATTTTTTTAGTTTAACATAGTAGTCAAGGCGCTAAGCACACCAAGGCGACGGGGGGTCTTATTTACTAGGCGCGAGGTAAAGGTGCACAAATGCGCAAACTAGGCGCATGAACTAAAAAAATAAATTAAAAATATTTTCACTTAACTTAAAGAAAATTCAAAGTTCATGATGATAAAACTAATTCCTATCGATTCAAATTTAGTAATACAACTAATTCCTATCAATCTAAAACATAAATTATGAGTATACATATCCAATGTTGAGCAGGAAAGAAAAAAGTTGTTATGCTTCTCTTGTTTAATTCTTCTCCTATTCAAATATGATATTTTTGTTAATATCAGTTGCGTCTGAACTGTTCTTATTACCGTCCCTTGATAATAATCAATTTCTGAGTTTTGGATTCTATAGGGTCGCCAAAGGATCACCATATGGACGTTGTGTCCTCAAGGAACAAAGATGAAGGTGCATGAGTGTACTTCAAATTTTCTTTTGCTTTATATTATTTTAGCTTTAATTTTTTTATGTAGGATGGAAGGGAAGCCTTATTTTTTCATATTATCTATATTCAAAGTCCAGTTTGAAGTAAATGAAATGAATTTTGCCCTTACTTATACTACATAGATTTTCCTGTTGAGAATTATTACATGAACATGTGAGAAGTAAAAGGATAAGTGAGAATGAAAATTCTAGAAAATCTAGAACTTGGTTGTAATAAGTATGAACTTTTTATAGCTTTGTACAATAGTGTCTGTAATATGTAATCGTATGGCATACTTTACTGATATGATATTAGTTTCTCATTAATGAATCTATAATGTGGTTAAATATAGAGTTTTAATCTTGAGGCTTTACGGTATATATTGTCTAATGGAAAAATTTTGAAATTTATGATAGGAATATTGAGTGGCATGTAATGCATGTTATTGGAATAACACTTGTTCTTGATGAGATTTGATTATGTCCAGTCAGTACAACACCAGGTTGAGGTATGCATCATTATTTTCTTGTAACAAATTTAGTGCTCTCACTGGTTCTAAGTTTTTTCCCTTTCATTTTTCATCTCAATTGCATTGCTTGAAAGTGCAGTTTCTGTACATGAATCTTGAAGCTATAAATACAAGTAATTTTGTAAACATAGTGAATAAAGTGTTAAGAAAAATCAAATAAAAGTTTACAGCTCAATTCCATTACAGGAAATAGTCAAGATTACAGCTCAGAGTAGGTTAACAACTCAATACATTTAATATTATTGTAATACAATCCTAGTGTATAAAAGGCAGTGTAATATCAATGTAAAAACACAACAATAATAAGAACTTATCTATCAGGTCTATATCCCATCTTCTATTAGTTCTGTACTCTGTATTCCATCTTTTAACATGGTATCAAAGCAGATGTTTTGATCATCTGGGACTCAGAAAAATCTCATCATAGTCCACCAAACATACCTGAAAAACCCAAACAGCCAAGCTACAAACAAAATGTTAGAAAAATCCCAATCACAAATACCAGAAGAAATCGCAAACCAGATAGCTAACCTGCTCAAATTCGGGTTAGGAAACTAGCAACAAAATGAATCCAGTAACCTTTCAATAGGTCTCAAACTGAATAATGAGAATTACCCGCTTTGGGCATGTCTCATAAGAAAGGCAATTGGAGGTAGAGGCAAAGGAAATCATCTAACAACCAAACCACCAGAAGATACAAATTCATCATTTCCGAAATGGGAACAATCGGATCAAATCGTTTTCACTTGGGTAATTCAGAATATTGAGCCATCACTGATAAATAATGTTGCTCAATACCGAACTGCAAAATCACTATGGGATGGCCTAGCCATTACTTACGGCAGCGGTGGGGACTCATTTCAAATCTATGAGCTGCATAGAAAAGCCAGTACAGTGCAACAAGGCAGTGAGTCCCTTGAAGGACTTTGGAATAAAATGCAAAGTATATGGATGAGTATTGACAGAAAGTCCCCGAATCCAATGAAGGATCCTGAAGACATAGTCAAGTACAATCAAATCATAGCGGAACAACGATTATACCAAGTTCTTACAACCACAGATGAGAAATATGAAGCAGTCAAATGAGATATTCTCAAACAAGATCCACTACCATCAGTGGAAGCAGCATATGCCATGATACAGAGGGAAATTGCAAGGCAAAACATTTTTAAAAATCAAAGTGACCGAGAAACCATTTCTCATGGAGAAATTGGAACCGGTCTAGCAACAAGAACAGGAAGCAATAGAAATCGATCTCATTCCGGAAAGGGACACCGCTCAGAGTCCACTGAGAAGCAGTGTAGGTCATCATCGCGGGATCGCTCAGATTCCGCTGAGTTACAGTGGAAATCATCACAGTGAGAAGACAAGTCAAAGCTATTCTGTAATCACTGTAAACAAAGCAACATACCAGAGAAGGTTTCTTTGAATTGATTGGCTATCCACCATGGTGGAAAGAACACAGAAAGAGCAAAGTGCAAGTCGTGATTGGAACCGAAGACCACATCACCGTCGGCAATGATGAAATCGCCACCAGGAGTGGTGGCAGAGCTCACAGCGCCATAAGCAGCAGAACCAGCGGCAGAAATCAAGGAGCGGTGGTGAATAGCTTTGACGGAGAAGAAAGAAGGGAGAGCAGCGGCGACAATGGTGATATGAACCCTAATAGGGAAAATGAGGAGATAAAAGGGACACAATTTTTTAAAGCATCACACTTAGTCAATCCCAAACCAACCGAAACCCTTCAAAGCCCAGCAATTCAACCTCCACAAAATCCTTTAAATACACACCCAAATATCAAAAAAGGCCCACCAATAAAGGTCATCCAAAACAACTCACCATACCCTTTAAAACCAAACCCAACTGAGAGCCCAACCAACCAAAGCCTATCTATTTTTCTTTCAAAAAACCTACCCACCAAACAAAGCCCACACAATCAGGCCCATGAACCAAACTATTTATGCCCACATACCAAAATCACACCAAAAGCCTATCAAACTCACTCATATTCAACAACCCAATGGATATTAGATTGCGGGGCCACGGATACTATGACCCATGATCCCTCAGACCTAATTAGACCTACATTTTCCTCTCGAATCCACATCGAAATCGCAAATGGGGGTCTTGCCAAAGTTAAAGGGGAAGGGACCATAACTCTCCTCCCTAAAATCACCCTTAACCATTGTCTTTATGTTCCCTCCTTGTCTTACAAACTTTTGTCCTTAAGTCATATTACTCGAGAACTTAATTGTGTAGTCCTGATTTATCCTCGGTTTTGCCTTTTAAAGGACATTCATACAAAGGAGATCATTGGGCGTGGTACTGAGCGGGACGGTTTGTACTACATTGATAAAGTAACTCACTAAGGAACTGCCCTACTCTCCAAAGACACACCTCAAACCCAACTATGGCTATGGCACAAACGTCTAGGTCATCCATCTCTAGGTTACCTCCGCTTATTATTTCCCTCTTTATTTTCAAATAAATATACGAACTTTCAGTGTGACACTTGTGTTTTAG
>CATIWQ010568030.1:0-18265 GCA_949673415.1 Euphorbia schlechtendalii | reverse complement strand
CTGAGAAGAAAACCCAACCCTTATGGGCTCCCTTCAATCCAAAAGTCTAGGTGGTTCACCCACCAAATTTGTCATCTTCCCATCATTATTTTCCACCCATTAAATGTCAACATGGGTTGGCAGCATGTTGACATGGTGTTTTGGAAGAAAAAGTCCAAATTACGGGTGAGGGATGGATATTTTTCATTGAATAATGCAAGATCTACCTTTTTTTACTATCTGCACAATTGATGTCGTTACCGAAAGGTTCGATATCATTAACGATATCATGTAATATCATTAACGATATCAACCATATCGTTATCAATATGGATTATCAAGCAGGCTTTTTCATTTATTTGGGCTTTTAAATGGGAAATGAGGCCCAAAGAAACAAGGTAGATGATTTCTGGATGATTTCGGGACCCTGCAAATTGTGAAAAGCTAACAAGGGAAAAATTATAGCTTCATCATCGAACTTGTGAGTTGGGAGTAAAAATCCTGTGCTCACAGGGCTGTTGTATTGGAGGACCATTGCTGAAGAAAAAACTAAAGCCTTGCGAGAACTCGAGTACAAGCAAGATCATCATAAAGCCAAGTACAAGTTGAAGGTGAAGCAAACTTGTGAAGATTGGCGGGTGGATCACCTCAGCTATCGAATCGCCTTTCTTCGTGCTGTGCATGCTAAATTTCCAGAGGTTGATATCGATGATCTTGCCCAATTGGACCCTCCTGATGAACCCCTCGATCTTTGGGAGGAGGATGAGCGCATATTTAGCCCCCCCGTGCCGGAGCCGTCTTATTCGAATGTCTCTTCTATGGCGATTGAGGAGGAGGAAGTTCAGTCATGATAGCCCCCTCGCTTTTCTTACTTTGCCTTTGTATTTTTGTTCTAGGTTTGTTTTATTTTTGTAGCCATTGAGTTTGGCTCATGTGAACTCAACCGTTTTGTGAATGAAAAAAAATTTTTATGCGTGTCTCATTTATTGCTGAGTTAGCAGTTGTTGCTGGTTTTTCTTGCTCATAATTTTTATTCTAGTCCATTGTCAAGATAGCGAAATTTCCCATTTTTTCTTTTCTTACTATGCTTTGGAGGATCTTCTTCCTGCCTTAATTTATCTTGCTATGCTTTACCGATGGGAACTCGTTGATGCATCCCATAGTTTTAATTGAATAAAGGTGATAATGTGGAGGGGGTCTCGCTGATCTGACCCTACGAGCTATTTATCTTGCTTTAATTTCAAAGCGTGGAAGCGCCGAGGGGATCTCGCTGATCTGACCCTACGGGCTGTTTATCTTGCTTTAATTTCAAAGCGTGGGAGCGCCGAGGGGATCTCGTTGATCTGACCCTGCGAGCTATTTATCTTGCTTTAATTTCAAAGCGTGGGAGCGCTGAGGGGATCTCGCTAATCTGACCCTGCGGGCTGTTTATCTTGCTTTAATTTCAAAACGTGGGAGCACCGAGGGGATCTCGCTGATCTGACCCTGTGGGCTGTTTATCTTGCTTTAATTTCAAAGCGTGGGAGCACCGAGGGGATCTCGCTGATCTGATCATGCGGGTTGTTTATCTTGCTTTAATTTCAAAGCTTGGGAGCGCCGAGGGGATCTCGCTAATCTAACCCTGCGGGCTGTTTATCTTGCTTTAATTTCAAAGTGTGGGAGCCGAGGGGATCTCGCTGATCTGACTCTGAGGGCTGTTTATCTTGATTTAATTTCAAAGCGTGGGAGCGTCAAGGGGATCTCACTAATCTGACCTTGCAGGCTGTTTATCTTGCTTTAATTTCAAAGCGTTAGAGCCACGAGGGGATCTCGCTGATCTGACCCTGCGGGCTATTTATCTTGGAGGTTTATAGGAAGCTGTATTTACATTGTCTTAAAAGATCCTGAAACACAATTTCATGAAATAAATATACAATACGTCATCCATGAAATAAATATACAAAACATCAATCGTCAGGCTCCTGGGTAGAATTTTCGAAGAGAAGTTGCGTTCTATGTGCGGGGCAGAATTTTTCCCCGAATGGTAAACAACTTGTAAGCGGTACTTCTTATTCATCTCGTCACCATGAAAGGGCCTTCTCATTTGATGTCGTGTTTCCCTCGCCCTTCCATAGCTTGTGAATCCTTAGTGTTTCGGAGGACTAGTTTGCCCTCTTGGACGGTTCGAGGTTTAATCTTTTTATTGCGGATGAGGGTGATGCGCCATTTGTATTCCGTCATGTGTATAAGAGCTTGCTTCTATCTTTCCTCCAGCAAATCTAAGTTATTTCTCAACAAATCATTGTTTGAAGCTGCTTCAATGTAATTCACCACCCTTGCGCTAGGTGCGCCGATGTCAACTGGAACCACTGCTTCTTTTTTATAAGTAAGAAGGAATGGCGTCTCCCCTGTCGCCGTTTAGGGCATGGTTCTGGAAGACCAAAGGACGTTGTTCAGCTCCACCAGCCACGCCGAGCCATATTCTTGGACTTTTGTTTTGATTCCTTCCAAGATAGTTCGATTGGTCACCTCCGTCATGCCATTTGTCTTAGGATGGGAGACGCTAGAGAAACGAAGTCGTATTTTCAGCCTGTGATAGAAACATTTGAACGCATGGCAGTTGAACTGTGTCCCGTTGTCTGCTATAATTGTATGAGGGATGCTGAAGCGTGACATAATGTTCTTGGTAAAGAAGGAAGTGACTTACTTTGGCGTGATGGCTGACAGGGGCTCAGCCTCTACCCATTTGGTGAAGTGATCAACGGCCATGATAATCCAGTGCTTCTGCTACTTCGCTCTTGGTAAGGGCCCTAATAAATCCACTCCCCAGAGAGCGAAGGGCCATGCAACTTGTATTATAGCCCTCAGCCCGGCCGGTGCTGATGATGTCTTGGCGAAGCCCTGGCAAGCTTCACAAGATTGGACCATCCTCCTAGCATCCAGCTCCATAGTTGGCCAGTAGAAGCCCTGTAGCTTCGTCCTTCGAACCATTGCATCCTTTTTCTCATGCTCGCCACAAAGGCCCTTATGAACTTCGCACAGTATATAATCGGCATTAACTCGGCCTACACACTTCAACCACGGGTGAGTTATCGATTTACGGTACAGCTGCCCGCCAATAATTGCGTAGCGAAAGGACTTTCTCACTATTTTTTGAGCTTGGCCCGCGTTAGCTGGTAGCTCATTGTGCTCCAAATATTTGCTAATGGGGGTGAACCACTCATCCTCCGCCTCTGTGCAGTACCTCGGCTGTGGGTACGCTGGGAGCATTTATCCGTAGAGGGATACAAGGGAGTAAGATTTCCTGCTCTTCTCTTGAGGCCCCCTTTGCCAATCTGTCAGCTTCGACATTCAGCGCCCTAGGGATTTATT
Organism: Euphorbia schlechtendalii; assembly: GCA_949673415.1. Lineage (NCBI taxonomy): Eukaryota > Viridiplantae > Streptophyta > Magnoliopsida > Malpighiales > Euphorbiaceae > Euphorbia > Euphorbia schlechtendalii. Next base: position 14,935 of record CATIWQ010568030.1, on the reverse strand, counting down.
CAATGGTCATTTCAGTACCTTCCATTTGGATATCTTTAATGAGGGCAGTGATTCGGTTAAGATATTATCGAATGGATCCATTCTTAGCTTTATACTCCCCACTGAATTTCTTAACCACAAGTCCCGAATCGCTGAATATTCTAATGTTGTCAGGTTTGATGGCTTGGATGATCTCTAGATTGAATATCAGCGCTTCATATTCTACAATGTTGTTGGAGGCTCTGAATTCAAGTCTTGCCGCCTACCGAATCGCTATCCCCTTCGGGCCTTGGATGTATATTCCAATGCCTGCTACTGTACTATTAGAACTACCGTCTATGAACATGCTCCAAGCTATTTTTGGTAGTTCTTTATGAGGTAGAGCTTCTTGCACAAAGTCTGCTAACGCTTGTGCCTTCATTGCTGTCCTTGGTTCAAAGCGTACGTCAAATTCAATGAGCTTAAGGGACCATTCGGTGAGGCGCCCTGAAGTTTCGGGCCGTTGGAGTGCTTTCTTAAGCGGTAGGTCGGTTCGCACTACAATTGTATGGGCTTGGAAATAATGGCTCCACTTTTGGGAAGACACTATCAGGGCGAATGCCAGCTTCTCCATGCTACTATATTTGATTTCAACCCCCTCCAAAGCGCGGCTACCATAATAGACGGGGAACTGATCCGCCTCCTCTTCTCTGATGAGTGCCATTCCTAGTACTTCCTCCGAAGTGCTAAGGTATAAGTACGGCAGTGCTCTAGCTATAGGGTGACTCAGCAACGGTGGGGAGACCATGAAGGATTTGATCTCAGCCAAGGCTGTGGTGCAGTCCTCTGCCCACACGAACTTCTTCGCTTTTAAAGCTCTGTAGAATGGGATGCATCGGTGTGCCGCGCAAGAAATGAAGTGGCCTAAAGCAATGAGTTTGCCATTGAGGCGTTGGACATCTTTGACGTTTCGGGGTTCTTGTAGCTGGAGTACTGCTTTTATTTTATCAAGGTTGGCCTCTATTCCCCTCTACGAGACCAAATAGCCTAAAACCTTTCCTCCCATAATGCCGAAGGCACACTTTTCTGGGTTTAGCTTCAGATCGTACTTCTCCAGTAAAGTCAGTACTTTTGCTATATCGACTGTATGGTCCTCCATGGCTTTACTCTTGATAATCATGTCATCGACATATAACTTCACCTCCTTTCCTACCATGGCTTTACTCTTGATAATCATGTCATCGACATATAACTTCACCTCCTTTCCTATCATGTTACCAAATATTTCATTAACCATTCTTTGGTACGTGGCTCCTGCATTCTTAAGGCCGAAGGGCATGACGTTGTAACAGTATATCCCTTCATGGGTAATAAACAAGGTTTTTTACTTATCCTCTTCGGCCATTGGTATTTGGTTGTACCCCGAGGCGGCGTCCAGCATGGAATAAATGGCGTAGCCTACCGTGGCATCTACCAACATGTCTATGCTTGGAAGAGGGTAGCTATCTTTTGGGCACGCTTTGTTCAGGTCTGTGAAATCCATGCACATACGGAACTTACCATTCGGCTTCTTAACTAACACCACATTAGCGATCCAATCTGGGTAACGAACTGCCTTGATATGTCCGACCTCCAATAAATGAGAAATCTCCTCTTCAATGGCCCTTTGTCTTTCCATAGCGTGGTTCCTTCTCTTTTATTTCACCGGCCTTGCCTGAGGAAGGACATTTAATCTGTGTTCGGTGACTTCCGGGCTGATACCTTTTAGATCCGCCGGGGTCTATGCAAAAGCCTGGACCTTGTCACATAATACCGTTATGATCTCTTCCTTGGTCTTATTCGTCAATCCTCCAGACATGCGGATATTCTTCCCTTCTTCCAGCATGACTGCCACCATTACATCCATCGGCTTGGTGATCGCAACTCGATCAGGTTCATCTACTGATAAGGGCTCGGCTATTTGGGACATTAAATACGTCTCCTGAGCAGCCTGCTGATTTCCTCGGGCAGTGGCCACTCTCTAATGCGTGGGTATTTGCAACGTAAGGTATCTGAGGTTAATGACTCCTTCAGATCCAATAATGAGTGGGCGTCCCAGGATTATGTTATAGGCCAACGGGATGTCTACCATCAAGAATTCCGCTCGAGTCTTCCACTTAGGATTACCGTCTCCCAAGGCAATGGACAAGTTCGTTGACCTGAATACCCGGATGGCTTACCCTCCGAGGCCGATGAGTGGTGCCTGATGTATGGCGAGATGGTTTGGGTTTCCTCCCATAGCTTCGTAAACTCTCCTAGTCATCATGTTGACTAAGCTTCCGGTGTCTACCAGCGTACGGCGCACCTGGTATCCTTCCACCATCATTTCTATTACCAATGCATCATTATGAGGTGAAGGCTTTCTTTCTTGGGCGAAGAGTAGCATGTCTCATTTCCCCTATTCATGTTGTCATAGTCGAACATGTTCCTCTTCCTTTTTTCTAGATGGTCCCACCGGATATCACATGTATTATTCCCCTGGGAGGAGGGTCTTCGGCGTTACATCATTGCTGATGGCTCGTTTCAGCTTCTGAGCGAGGAGGCGGATGGCTTGGCCTCTCATCTAGGCGAGGCGGTTGATAGCCTCGTTCTTCGTCTCGGCGGGGAGGTTGATAGCCTCGCTCAGCATCGTGATGAGGCAGTTGATAGCCTCACTCTGGGTGACGTCCGCCTCCTTCCTCTCGTTGTTTTTCTCTGGGTGAGGGATGGAGAAAACGATTCAGTCGGCCCTGCGATGCTTTCTTGTTCAGCTCTCGAGCTAATTCTCTGCATTCTTCTGTATCATGGCCCTCACTTTTGTGGAATTCACAGTAAGTTCCCGGCTTTCCTTTGTTCCTCATTCGAGGGGGGTATCGGATGTCCTCCCCATTTTTCTCGATCCACATTAATACCTCCTTCCTCCTGACGTTGAAGGGGAGTGAGTCTTCCGCTTCTCACCTTGCCAATTTCAATCGATAAGCTGGCCGGCGTTCTGAGTCTCGCCTTCCATAATCTCTCCATTTGGCGGGCTCCTCCCTTACCGTGGCCTCGATTTATTTCGTGTTTCTTTTATGGGTTTCCCATCGTACCCACTTCTTGGCTTTTTGCATCAGCGCGGCCAAGGTGGTAGGTCTCTCGGTGGAAATGTCCTTTGCTAGGTCAGCACTCCGACAGTTCCTTGCCATTACTTCGGAGGCTATGTCTATGTTGCAATCTCTAATTTCCAAGGCCACTTTCTGGAACCTTTCTACGAACTCGGCCAGGGTTTAATCTGTCCTTTTTTGTACCATTTGCAAATCCTGGACTGTTCAGCTTGGGGGAATGGATGTGATGAAGTACATGGCGAAGTTTTTAGCCATCATGTCAAAGTTCGTTATGGACCCTGGCTTTAGGCTCTCGAGCCAGTGGGTTGCCGGCACCACGTGGGTGGTGGGGAATAACTTGCACAGCATGGCATCAGTAGTGTCAGCTGCTTCCATAACTTGGCCAAAGTAGCGTATGTGTGCTGTGGGATCCCCTATCCCAGAATATTCGCGCAGGCGCGGCTGCTTAAACCCCTTCGAGAATCTCTTCGCATGTATATGAGCGCTGAAAGGTGATTCCGTTTAGGCGATGTCGGGTATGCCTGTCTCCATACCCCTTTCTGCTAGGATCTCATCTATCATTTTGGCTATAACTGCTTCCAGATCCTCTTGGACAGGTTGATGCTTCTTAGGGGTCCCACGTCTGGACTCCGCTGAACTCTCCTCACTAATCAAAGGCTCTTTAGAGCGTGCTTTGCATGCCAGGTCCTTTCGCCTTCCTGGAGATCTTTCTCCCGACTCATCTTCCGTCTTGGTAGACTTAGTTTTTATCATTTCTCTCGCTACTGAATTCCCTCCCTTCTCCTGCGATTGAGGGCGACGGTACGTGTAACATGAACGATCCTTCCTGGTCACGGGTGGAGAACTTTATCACGTGTGCCGCGTTTCTAACTCATTTATTCATTTGTCTTAGTAGAGTTTTCTAAGAACTTCTTGCTCCTCCTTCCGCGAATGCAAGATTTCATTCATCATGCTCTGCATCAGGGCCATAGCCGCATTTTGTTGTTCTTTTTTCTTGATAAGCATAGGCATCATATCTTCTTTTTTCGCCTTCCTTTTTCTTTTCCCACTTGTCCCTGGTCTTGATGAGTTGGGCATTGCTGTCTGCATCAGGGGAATGTTGGTGACTGCTTTCGTTGTTCCCGCTTTGTCTCTGGGCTCCGGAGTGTCCAGGAGGAGGGCAGTTCTTGGAGGGGGAGATTTCATCGATCTGTTTGGGGGAGTAGTCATCATTTAGGGTTGTTCAATCCACGTTCACCGCGCCAATTTGATATCCTTCAAGAATGGTCTTCTAGTCCTTGAGTGTTCCCGGGTCCTGCAAAATAAGTCTCCGGCCGGAAGCGTTTCCGGCAAAGACCCTCTGACGATCTAATTAGGCGTCTGAGAAAGGTGGTTTTAGTGTGTTCTTAGAATAATAGTTACCTCCACAGTGAGAAATTATCTTGCCATTTATAGGATTACATGTGATGATGACGTGTGGGACCCATCTGTAAGAGGTACACATGTGGCAAGCCGCTTGGGGGTCTTGTCCACCGTCGGAGCATTAAATGATTCATCTTTGCCAGTCGGTAATGCATTTAATGTGACAGAGGAGAGAGAAGAAGTGTGTCAGTGTCGGCGTGGGTTTTGAGGATGATGTCTCAGCTTAAGCGCAGTGGGTAACGCCGAAGATCATTAATTTGTAATACTTTACCTCGGCTCAATGTTACGCCGATAGGGTATCAACGCGTGTTCGTGCCAAGGTATATCTTTGTTTGACCCGTATAGTTATTTGGGTCTTTTAATGAGCCTTGAGGCCTTTAATGGGCCTTGATATCAAGTTGTGACCTACATTATCATGACTATGAACTTGAGTAGCGTTATACAAGTCATGTCATGCTAGTCTGTCAAATTTCCATCAGCAATCCATTGAACTTTGAATACATTTTCTTATGTCATTATAGGACTGACGAAACCCAAATAGTGATAGAGTTTCACTACGAAGGGAAGTTCAGGTCGTATTCATTTTCGGTTAGGAAATGTACACAAATTGACAAAGACATTGACCCTGATTGCTTTGGGTTTCCAAATGTCACTAGATACATTAAAGAGAGATTTGGCCTTACTGAAATTGGAGGAGTTTATGTGCTAGGAAACCCAGGTGGTTGGCAGCCTGTAAAAAATGATGTTAATGTATTTGCATATTATAACCGATGTGGTGATGAGGATAGGCTGCCATTTAACATTGACACTTCTGTCAATAATTCCATCGAACCGTTACCTTCAATGCAACCACATGTCATAATTCGGTAAAGACCGCATTTTATTGAGAGTGATGTTCTAATTTCTTGCTTCTTTTTATTTATTTCATTAACTAATGTTGCTACTTTTTATGTAAATCAAGTATAGAATGAACTGCTATTTTTGGTGACTAAAATTCTTGTACTTGTAGCGAAGCTCAGGTTTATCACTATACAAAACTTGAAAGCACAATAAATGAAAAAGAGCAAGACAAATGTGGCAAGTTCTAATGCTAAGCAGAAGTTTGCACTAGAAAAGCATGTACTTGAAGAAGTGTTGGATAAGAAAAATCCTTATGAACTTGTAAGAGAGATGAACATCAAGTCTAATAATGAAGTCCTTGCTAGTTTGCAGGGCCAGCCCTAGGGGTGGGAAACGAGTACGACCGCCCAGGGCCCATAACCGGAAGTGGCCCAAAAATTATAGTTTTTGATAAGTTTAGTATTTAATGTTAAAAAGATAAAAATGAGTAATAATTAATAGTTGATGAATTGGTAAGTATCTTGTTATTGATATGAGAGGTCATGGGATCAAATATCGATTTCAACAAAAAAAAGGGTTAATTTTTATTATAAATTTATACCGAGAGCCCATTTTATTAGTTTCTATATTATTTTATCTAGGGTCCTCAATTTATCAAGACCGGGCCTGCTAGTTTGAAGTTGAAGCAGTTGCCTATTAGTCTGGGTGTTTCAAGAGCTGATAAAATGAAAGATAAAGCTCAAGAAGTTGATGGCAGTGAAGGGTACTGTCCTGGAAATGATAGTGTGGTTGATTGTGAAGAAGATGCGTGTTATGTTGTCTTTAAGGTGCATAATACCTTCTATTTTATTAGGATGATAGGCTCATTTAATTTGTTACATGTGCTATTTTATTCTGGTGGGTCTGATTACTTTTTTAAATGTAAGGTTACTCGGGGGACTAGAAGAGTTGGCAAGAAACAATTTGTAACAAGACGCATGACTCATTCACAATCAATTACGGTTGCAAAAGAGCGGGTACAGAATTTGTACTTTCTTTACCTATGTACCTTATCTATTATGTTAGGTTAGTTTTTGTAACTTGACTGATAACGGTAGCTTGTTCTTAGACTTGATCTTAATTAGTCGTCAAAGACTTTAAACAATTGCAAAACCTCCAGCACACTTAGACATGATTATCAATAGTTTGCATTTCCATTGGAAGAATCCCACTGTTGAACATTAGCCTTCGCCCTTACTTGAATTAGTTTTATATTTGGAAAGATATTTAAATTTATTTCTCTTGTTCTTTTCTTTGCCTTCAGTTTTTCAATTTTAATAATTTATTGAGAGATGGGTTGGGTTATTTAAGGCTTTAGATCTGAGGAAGCTAAGGTTGTTTGTTTCAAGCAATGTCTCTTTGCTTTCTTTTGACTTTTTAGCATAAACTAAACACTCTTTGCCGTGTTGTTGTTGATTTTGCTTTTGGGGGAGTTTTGTTTGAGCTCTAAAGAAATTATGGGGGTTTATTTGTGCTTAAATTAGTTACATAGAATTGCAGAAATGTTGGCAATTGGGAGCCCTACAATTAGTATGCGTACAAGCAACCTCCATTAATGATCTGCACTGCATTGACTTTAATTTCTATTTCAGATTCATCTTTAAGCTACTATTTGTCGAGTTTTAGCTTTCTCAAATTTTTTCTCCATTGTTTTTCTTTTAGAAGATGAAGATGCTTCCTAGAACCCCTTACCTTAGCCGAGACCACCCCTCCTATCGCGCCGGTAATCACTTTCCCGGCTACCCAAAATGTTACCCTCATAATCGGCCATCCCGTTTGCAGCCTTCACCATCTACCAAACCCCTAAACCTAGCCAACCCGATCCCTAGCCAAAATAACTTGAATCTTTATTTCAAGAACTTCCTGAACGGACAACATACCTTGGCGATGAAGATGATTTTCCGTAAGTTTGGTGTGCATAGCCGTGTTTATGTGGCTTCGAAACGTAACATCAAGAACCTTGATTTTGGCTTCATCTACCTTGATGGATTACTACTGATGCATGAGCACTCTATCGGCTTCGGAACATGATCATTGGAATGATGCAATTGAGGGCCTCAGTAGCAAGATTTTCTAAACCAATGATGAGGAAGGATAGCAGGCCTCGTCCTAAGCCGTGTATGAGTAGAGTTTTTCAGGATTCTCCTAGGGATCATAGGTCTTACGTGAACGTGACTAAGAATGGGAGAGAATCGGTGCCGAGGTTGAAATCAAATGATGGAACAATGGCTACAGAGGCAATGTCAGTTGAGGTGGCTCCTGGGAAATCAAGAGGTTGCGTGGCTACTCTATCTAACATTGCTTTGCTTCGTAACATTCAGGAGGTGATATCGGAACGGGGTTTTGATATTGCATTTGCTATCCCGGTAGGGGGGAGTTCAATTGTGGTAGCTTTTAAGAATAGGGAAGCATGTGTGGCCTTTGTGGAGAGGGATTAGCGGTTTCTCCAACATGTTTTTAGCGACGTGCAGTTTTTATCGAGTTCTTTTATGTCAACCGAATCAATTGTGTACTTGGATCTTATCGGGATCCCTCCGGCCTTAGTTGGAGAATCCTTGGTACGAAACTTAACAGTGAAATTTGAGAGGGTTATCTGGATCAAATGTGACTTCTTTAAGCCTAATAGACTTGATATGGTGTCTATTTTTATCTCAGCTAAGTCTAGAATCGAATGTTATTTTTATCTCAGCTAAGTCTAGAATCGAATGTAATCCGTTCAAGCTTGCGAAAGGAGAGTTAGAGGTGGTTATTTACCCTAAGTTTTGACAAGGGGTAGGATGTGAGCATTCTGATGCTTGAGATGAGGGTTATGAGGGGGAGTTAGATAGTGATACGTCGGAGAGCCAAGAGGATTCCAAGAGTGAGGTGGAGGTCAGTGAGAAGGAGAATGAATCCCTAGTTTTGTTCACTAAGTCTAATGTGAGTGTTGTGCCTGAAAGTAATGAAATTAGGAGGGAGGAGGCTCCGGGTAGGTGCATTGTGGCCGTGGAAGGGATCTGATGTGGGGGAGGCTAGTTATGTTGAGGCTGTGGTTTCGAGTTCTCCTTCAGGAGGGGAGGTTGGATGAAGGTCGAGGAGGGGGATTGACAGTTCTAGGTCTTCAGGTCTTGATATTTCAAACATGAATAGAGTGATAGTTCATGTGATGTAAAGCAACGTTGAGCCTGATGAGGAGGAGCTAACCTTTAAGATTGGTGAGAAAGTGAAGCTCTTTCGGGGGGAGTATGCACGAGAGATAATTAGGCTCTCAAGTTTAGTAGGAATTGAGTTTCATTTCTAGGGTTTGTCTTATTTTATTATGTCATTAAATCTTATATGTTGGAATTGTCGGGGTGGCTTGAGAAGGAGTTCAAAATAGTCTTTATCCGGTCCTCGATTCGCAAGTGGAATGCTCATTTTGTTACTTTTTTGGAGATGAAAGTTGAGAGTGTTTCGGAGTAGGTTGTGCGCAAGTTGTGGGGCCACAACGACTTTACTTCGTGTGTTATCCCGTCGGTTGGGTTGTAGGGAGGTATGTTGATTTTGTGGAATTCTTTACTTGTACAAGGTTCGATTTTACAATTTTCTAGGAGATGGCTGCTTGTTCGTTTAGTATTGGGGATTGAGGAAATGCATATTGTTTGCATTTATTGTTTTACAAACCCAAATGAGAGGCTTGAGATGTGGCTCTTGTTGAGGTCGATGATACAAGGTTTGGGTAGGATGATGGTGTGTGGAGATTTTAATGAAGTTTTACATAGTTTGGAGAGATCAGGAGGGATGAATTTAGGTGCTATGTTCCAATTTCATGAGTTTATTGAGGATTGTGTGCTTCATGACTTGCCATGGAGTGGTAAAGATTACACTTGGTTCAATAGTCGGGCTTATTCAAAGATTGATCGGGTATTGGTGTCGGGAGGGATCTTAGATTTGTGGCCCTTGATGGGTATTGCCACGATTGACTCCACGCTTTCCGATCATTTTCTGATTCTATTTCAATCTCAAGTGTCGACTTCAATGGGTCCTCGCCCTTTTCGTTCGTTAAATTATTGGTGGGATAAGGAGGAGTTCCTTCCGTTCTTGAAATCAAAGTGGGAACAAACTTGTCGAAAATGGCCAATGAAGGATTTAGATTTCAAACTGTTTAGGCTACGGGATTGCATTAAGCCATGGCATGCTAGTGATAAGTGTATAATTACACTTAATATCATATTAATTTTATACACTAAACACTATAGTTTAAGTCATTTTTATACTTCATATAAAAGATTTCACGTGGTATGTAGTTGTTTTTTATGCAAATACTGATACTAGGTAAATCTTGGGAGTAAAATGATCAAAAGTAGAATTCTATGAAAAAAGAGTGAAAAAGGTGCAAAAAGATGCGCGAAACTCAAAGATTTGGCTTAGGATCGAAGCTGTCAAAGATCGGTGAAGTTACAAGGAGAATTCTAAAGAAAAATGCAATTCACGGTCACGACAATCATTCGCGGTCGCGACTTGTTCTTCTTTAGAATAGAAGTCTACCAATCAAAGATTCACGATCATGACATGTATATCGCTGTCGCGACTTGGATGGTTATCTGGTTCTATCTTCTTAACTACCAACCGCCAGATAAGCATGATCAACCGACATCAACTACCAACGATAAGACACCTATCAGAAGTCAACCAATCATGAAAAGGTGCCTATCCACTATGGAATAAATCAAAGCTTCTCAACCAATCATAATGAAGAGATTACACAACCCTTCGTTCGGATAGACGCAACCCTTCAAACTCTATAAATAGGTTTCCAATCCTCACAAATTTCATGCATCAAGGAGTGCATGGTGTGCAACATAGAGTGCAACCAGAGAGGAGAGCATTAGAGTGCAAATATAGTGTAATATATAGTGTGTGTAGATAGAGAGTTCTCTACATTCATAAGCGTTAGCGAGAAAATGTTTAAGTAATTCAAATCCTTGTTTCGATCACTAGATTCTCTATATTCTCGAGCGATTGTTGTATAAGTGTACTTGCATATCACTTATCAATAAAAGTTTTCGTTCTTCAATATTCATTTGTTTGATATTCGGATAGAATAGCATCTTAGCGGAGGTTCTATACGGGCCGAGACCGAATTCAAAGCAGACGCAGGAATTGCGAGAATTGATGACTCCCATTAAAGAATGGATACGGTTTGATCAACTTTAGCTTTCACTTGCATACCTTATAACTTTCCTTTGCTTTCTACTTATACTTTCTATTTCGAAGTTTATGATATGTCTATGTGTCATAATGCGTATTTCATGTTAAGTCTTTCATGTTAATCAATTTGTATGTGTTGGAGTTAATTTTAAGAGTAGTTTTGGGGTTAACAATATCGTATATAATCATTGGATCTGTGATATGATGTTGTTTAGTGAGCCAACATTTTTGGAATGGTAACTTGCTAAATGTGGCTATGAGAGAGCGACCCGTACTAAGCATAGTATTGATGTTATCCAGGTTTATATGAAAGTCTTAATTCATTTGCGCTAGATCTAGAAAAGTCATTTCATGTGTTGCTCTGCGGTGAATAATTGAACATCTGAGTAATTAGAACCGAGTTTATTAGATTAGTTTAGTGAATCGTAACATCTTTGTTGCACTTGCATGTTTTCTTTGCTTTCCTTATTTCATAGGGAAAATCTATATATTTAGATTCTCTAATCTTTCATACCTATATTTACTTTTATTTCATTCTAACCCTCCTATCCAAAAAAACTATACATTATTTTATTTTCTTTTTATCTTATCTTCCTTGTTGATCTTTAGAACTACCCTTCCCTATGGGATCGATATCTTTTTAAACTACATCGCAACTGTATACTTGCAGTTATCATCATTTTTCTATTTGTTAAGGGGTATTGACAACACCTATATTTCACGTGAACAAGTTTTTGGTGTCATTGAGATTTAGCCAAACTCTTTGGGTAAAAGTTATTAAACTTATTAGTAGAAAAGTGGCGAACAGCTAGGAATTTTGGAGAGAAGGTTATTGACCTTAGTTCTAGTTCGGTGAGAAGGCCGATTGATGTTTCGGTGGGTTTGGAACTTTTTGAAGCTCAACGCCAATTGGAGATGTGTAGGCGCAATTTGGAAGTTACTCGCCATCAACAAGCATGGGTTAATTGGTGTGTTTTGGGAGATGGAAACACAGCTTTTTATCCTCGTGTTGCTTCGGCTAGATCTCATGGGAATCGGATTAGTCAACATGATATAGGTGGGGTTTGTGTGGCAGAGCAGTCGATAATTAGAGCAGCCATCTGAGACTTTTACATGGACTTGTTTAGGACAGCCAGACGGGTACCGTTTTCTTTAGAGGGGCTATTTTTTTAGCAGGTTGGGGCGGCTTTTAACAAAGCGTTAGTTTCTCCGTTCATTGAGGAGGAGGTGAGGGCGGGTTTGGAATCGTGTGACGAAGGAATGCTCCGGGCCCAGATGGTTTTAATTTCTACTTTTACAGGAGGTTTTGGAGTGTGTTGAGAGGGAGTGCGATGGAAATTTTTAGCAACTTGTTTGACTTTGACGAACTCCCAAATAGCATCAAAACGTCTTTCACGGTGCTACTTCCAAAAATTCTAGGTTCGTGTGAAATTAGCAACTATAGGCCGATTGCTTTGTTTCATGGGTTATACAAGTTGGTGGCAAAGGTGCTCTCTAAAAGGATTTAACCGGCTTTACCGAGTTTGATTTCCGGTAATCAATTTGCATTTATAAAGGGGAGGAGTATTCACGAATGTTCTTTTGTGGTGACAGAGATTATTCATTTGATTAAAGCAAGTGGGTGGGCATGTTTAGTTTTGAAATTTGATTTGTGGAAAGCATACGATAGTGTAGCGTGGCACTACATTGATGAGGTGTTTCTGCGGATGGGTTTTCAAGAGAAGTGGATCCGGTGGTTATCAAGTTGTAGGGACTGTTCAACTACTTATATTCTTTTGAATGGGTCCCAGGGAGAGCCGATTATGATCAGTCGGGGAGTGAAACAAGGGGATCCATTATCACCGTTGGTCTTCCTTTTGGCAATTGAGGGGCTCAAACAATTGGTTGATGCATGCATTACAGAAGGGATTTTACAGGGGTTTCGGATTGATGGTGTGGAGATGGACCTTTCTTTACTTCAATTTGCGGATGACACTATGTGTTTCTTACCGGTGGATGAGTCGTTACTTCCGATTTTCATTAGGATTTTGCGATGTTTTCAAGTGATCTCGGGGTTGCATATTAACTTCCACAAGAGCTCAATTTTGGGAGTTAATGTGGATGAGTCCTTAGTACATAGATGTGCAGAGTTAGTGGGGTGTAAGGAGGAGAAGTTTTCGATTATGTACCTTGGTGCTCCGTTAAGCACTAAATCTATATCGACTGCGATGTGGGATCCGTTAATAGTCAAGTTTCAAAATAGGCTTGCAAGTTGGAAAGGGCAATGCCTATCTTATGCCGAAAGAGTGGTTCTTATGAAATCGGTACTTGCCTCCATTCCTATTTATATATTATCATTGTATAAACTTCTGAATGTTATTAATGACAAATTGGTCCGTCTCATGCGGAATTTTTTGTGGAGAGGTGATGCTTCAATGAGTGGCATTTGCAAGGTGAGTTGGGACACTATTTCTCTCTCGAAGTTCTTAGGGGGACTATATGTTCGTGACTTTAAACTAGTGAATTGTATCCTTCTTTTGAAGTGGTTATGGAAGTTACGTGTCAGCAATCGTGATTGGGTTTGGTTTTTGGTGTGTGTTAGGAGGTATGCCTTCCGATCTTGGGTGGACCTTGGAGTGATGGATAGGGGGGATGTTTCACATAGTTGGTAGAGTATTATTGCGCATTATTTGAAGAATAGAAGATTTTGGGGTGTATTCTTGAAAGGGATGAAGGTTCGGGTTGGTAGCAGAGGTGAATGCTTGTTTTGGTATGATAATTGGACCACTAATTGTTCATTGAGTGAGTTGTTTCCGGATTTGTTTGCGTTATGTAATAATAAATTTTGCACGGTAAAGATGCGATGCAACATCTTGCTCGGGGAGCATCGTTTCAAGAGGCCGTTTTGGAAAAGGAATTTACGTATTTCGACTAGAGAAAGATGTGATGAGTTGAATGTTTGGATCGCTCAAGCGTGCCCTTCGCTTTTAGACGGTGGGACTGGTATGGTGGGGAATGAACCGAGTTTTTCTTCCCATCCCGATGTAGTGAGGTGGGTCGAAGGCGAAGCGGGAGTATACACGGCTTTGGCCTTTTGTTCGAGTTATTTTAGCCGCCTCCTCCTATCGAATAGGGATTTTGATTTTATGGTGATTTGGAGATCTTGCATTCTTCCGAAGGTGCAGTTTTTTGGGTGGCTTATGCTTCATGGGAGGTTACCAACTTTATCATTGAGAGGCTGCCCCGCGGCGGGGGATGCGATTTGTCCATTCTGTGACAAAGTTGAATCGATAGAGCATGCCTTATTTCATTGTGTTGAGAGTTATAAGTGTTGGTGTCACTTGTTTCGGCTCATGGGAATTGCGGGGGCGATGATTAATTCAAGTTATGGATTCCTTTCTTATTGGCGGTTGCATTTTCATAATGGTCCGAAGAGAGACTTTGCTACGGCTATTTGGTTTGGTCTCGCTTGGGCGATTTGGAAGCGTCAGAAAGTGTTCGTGTTCGAGAGGCGTCTAGTGTGCGAAGATCTTGTTTTGTCGACTATTTACTTTTGTTAGTTTGTTTTCACATGTAAGGGGAAGCCCCCATGTTTTGTAGTTTCGGATTTTTTAAATTCCCCGTACTTATTCCTTTGTAATTAATTTAATGGTCTCTCATTGAGATCATTGTTTTAATCTATTTTCCCTTGGGGTGGTGTCTTGGCACTCCTTGGGTTTTAAAAAAAATATTAGCTTGAAATGCAAAGACTAATGCCTTTTTTAGGTCATAATCAAATCTGCATATATTGATTCATATGTTTTCATTTCACGTAGGCTGTCGAAATATCAATTGTGATTTGTTATTCCTTTTTGTCAAAAATGTGCAAGCCTTAATGAGGAAGGACCATCCAAAGCAGAAATGTTCCTCCATACATGTAAACAAAAAGAGGGATGTGAGTACAAGTCCCAAATTGATGTAATCAACTATCCAATGGTAAGAACAGGGCCGGCCCTGGGGTGGGCAACGAGTGTCACCGCCCAGGGCCCATGTCCGATGGGGCCCCAAAAATAATGTTTTTTTATAATTTGAGTAGTTAATATTAAAAAGATAAAAGTAAACAATAATTATTAATAGAAGTAAGTAATTTATTATGGAAATGAGAGGTCATGAAATCAATTCTTGGTTTTCACAAAAAAATAGTTAACTTTTATTATAATTTTTTACCAATAGCTCATTTTATTAATCTCGATATTATTTTGCCCAGAGCCCTCAATTCCTCAGGACCGGGTCAGGATAAGATATATGTCTATATATATATATACACACACACACACACACACACACACACATACACACACATATATATATACATATATATACATATATATATATCTATATACATACATATATGTATAGGTATATATATATCTATATATATATATATG
>CATIWQ010567770.1:0-14670 GCA_949673415.1 Euphorbia schlechtendalii | reverse complement strand
TATATATATATATATATAACACTAACAATAATGATAGAATCGAACATATAAAAGATTAACTTCCCCATTAATCATGTTTCATGTATGTTTTTGTTTGTATCGATCGAAAAAACAATTCGTTCTAATAACATGTTATAAATTATAAAAATTAACAAAACAATAGATGAATAGATAGAGAAATAGATAATAACAAGGATCTAGAGAAAGTCGCATATAATTTCATTATATTCTCCTTTTGTAAATTATACAACAAACCTATATTTATAAGCATAGACCAAGAACTTGAAAGTACATAAGTCCCATGGTTTAAAGGGAGGAGTTATATACATCAACACAATTTATTAAATATATACATGTTAAAAAACATATATTTATAACAGATTTATATTTTGTTTGTGACCATTTTGCATTATCGAAGTAGAGTAATATAAAAGGGTGATTTATGTTTTCGATAAGAGTGATAAAATGGAAGTTTTATTCAGTTAACATAAATATGTTAATTTTGGTTAGTTAGAAAACTGCAAATTTAGTTTTAGTTCACGTTAAAATTAATTGAAGTTACCCTTTTTTTTCTTAATAACATTAAAAGCACACATTATTGTAATGAATGAAAAACTGCTCATCTTCTTTCTTCTCACTATAAAAACATTACATAATAAGATTTGAATCATCACTTGCTTCATCCAAGTTATTGTTATCATCTTCTTTATTGTTATAAATGAACTCACTTTCTCATCAAATACAACGACAATGAAACAAGGTTTGCTTTCGCATTTTATTTTACAGTTTTATTGATTGATCGTTGCAAATTTTCCTTTATGTTTCAATCCTAGAATCGTCAATAGGAATCTTTCATACTTAAGTTCTTTTGTGCTTAGACTAGCCATGGGACTCCCAATTCGAACTGTCTAAATAGGGATAAGAATTAAAATAGGAAACCGTTCCCTATTAAAGGGGGAGATGAGATGCAGGATTGTCCCAATTTAATAAAAAGTGTGGTGATCGTTCCCCGTTTAAAATAGGGCACATATCGAAATTACATTGTTGATCTTGAAACACGTGTTTGTTAAAATAAAATGTACAATTGTACTTGCATAATATAAAAAAAATCTCCAACCATCACATCCCAGATGTGACTTGAACTTGAGACTTTCATATATCATAATTTTAGTTTTAATCACTAGATTAAGATATTGGTCACACCAAAACATGTTTTATTTCATGAGCTCAAAACCCTTAAACAACATTTTCACATGTTATTATTTCTTGCTTTCAGTCCTACAAATATAAAAAAATAAGTAAGCTAATAGTCGCGTTCAAAACCAAATCGTCAACCATGCTTTCTCTAACTTGCAACTCTGTTATACCATAAACTAAAGGGCAAATATTTGAATTATGAGGAGGAGGATAAAAATAAAGGACAATACATAGTGATAACAGCCAACAAAGTACCATCGATCATCACTCCCTTTTGGCCCATTAAGAATACTAAGTGTTAAGTCATCCCATTGCTAGGGCCTTGAGGGGTCGTTATCAAGAGCTCATTCTAGGAAGATTTGCATGGACCATCGGGCATGCCAAAGTGACGTAAGACCCCATCAACAACCCCCAAAAATCGTTAGAGGCTTTACTCCATGTATGCTTACTTTTCCCCGAGGTTCGACTGTGTCAAGACCTATAGGTGGCATTGCCACACTAGGGCGTATGACTGCTCCCTCATTGGTTGCATGACCTAAGTGGCAGACGACAAATACGCTAGGGGACAGAATCGGTGGGGCCCGCCTTGCCACATTAGCATGTTTAAACCCTATGTAATCCTTTATTACTTCATTATCTGGGTATCTTGTGTTCAATATACTCTTGTCATCTCTTATTTCTCCCATATTCTTGCATACTAACTTGATCATCACAGTGATAATGCCGGGACTCCGGCCAAGGCTTGTTTTGTGGGAATAATCTCATCGAAGACCGGAATCATACCCTGAGAGTGTATTTGTTACATCAAATTGGTGCGGTGAGCGTGGATCAAGCCTCACCATTAGCAATCCCCCAAAAAATAACCCTCTTAAACACACCAAAGAACCCACCATTCTAGAAAGAACCCCTGAGCCCGGAAAGAGAGTGAACCCCGATGTGCTCCTCACTACACCAAATTCCTCGGTCCTAAAAAGTAGTTTAACCCTCATCTCTAGAAACATGGGGTATGGTTCACCCAGTTGCCACACTCCATCTCAAATGGAGGATCTAATAACAACAATGAGAGAGCAAGCCGCAGAAGTAAGGAAATAAGAAGAATCTATGGTCGCCCTGAATGACATTGTGAAGTTACTAGCTCAAGCTAGGGTGGATGATTTAAAAGTCATGAGGGAACCCCAGTTACGCAGGATAAAGGAACCCCACCTTCCTCGCATGGATGTTCTTACGAGATGCCCACTTTATCCCAGCTTCAACAGGTGCGTAGCAAGGAAAGGTAAGGTATTGGATGATTCACTATCCAAGGCGCAGGGAGAAAGTGAGCCTAGCTATGAGTCATTTCCTGAACCCATGATGTCATCTCCATAAAGATTGGTAAGTAACCAAAGAGGGCGTCCAAGATCCCCAGAATCCGATAATTCCATTGACCGAACCTTGGAGAAAGTGCAGAAGGGACCCACTCGCAAAAGGGAAGCTAGTAGCATCATGGAGCAAAGATTGAGGGAGTTGTTGGCGAAAGCGGGAGTCAAGGCACTGACCCAAGAGGTGTTAGACATGATGTATGCCCTAGAGAAAATTAGGGAGGTATTTCTAAATTAGTTATAATGCACAAACGGTTTTGGATTATTATTAATAATAATTAAGGCATCTTTGTTGCTTATTAGTGTTTTTAATTTATTTATGTATCTCACTGGTATCTTTGACGTATAGTATTATATATATGCACTTTGATAAAAAAAAGTCCATGATTACTTCATAGAATAAAAGTGTGAGGATACAATAGGAGTTATGTGGTGTGAGAACTAAACATACATGTTACTATAAATAGTCTAAATATCCTTAGTTATAGTTTCATTAAGACTGGACATTAATGGAACAGACAGACTAACATGTGTAGGCTTACTCCTTGGATTAGATCCAAGCAGCCGATCTCATGAGCTGAAGGTGTTACCTTGAGTTAACACATGATGGAAGGAGAATATTGTATTGGTTACTACTACAAAACCGAATCAAGTCACAGGCACGTGACATTCCAAGTATCAGGGGATCATACGCCTTTGCTAGAAAGCCCATTTAACCGTCTAGAGCTATTAGGTTCCATATTAGTCTAGAACACTGAGCTTAAAGGTTCCCGGATGGGAAGCAAAGTTTAGGTTAACCTCTAGCGGCTCTATACTTCGAGATCCTATGAGGTCACAAACTATGGGTCTTTACTAGACTAAGTAAAGAACCTATAGATTGGGTCAATGTTGAGAATATTTGTTTGTCGAATTCGTTAGAAGAATTATTAATTTGTTTAATTAGTGAGCTGCAAGCCCGCAAGTATTCTACTCAACCCCGCTTGCGCTGTGCGCAAGCACGCAAGCATGGGCTTACGGGATAGCTCGCAATCCCATGCTGGTAGCACAAGGCAATCCCACTAGGGCTTGCCTTTTGAAAGGGAGTCGCGGGTTAGCCTGCGGGTCTAAGTGACCCGCGCTGCTAACCAGCTTATGGGATGGGAATATTCTAATCTAACATTGAGTTTTAAAGGGCATCAAACACTCCTCCTTTTCCCTATATATAGGCCTCCCATTCTTTTATTTTACACACTTCAGCTCACCTTTTCTCTCTAAGTTCGACATCTCTTTCTTCGTGTGTTGTGGGAGATCCTTCATGAGTTTCTCTGAACAATGAAGAATTCTTTAGAGGGATCTTCCTATTTGAAGTGAGCTTTCACAGTTTATATTTTCAGGTTGGTCTTTGAGCGGTCTAGCAGGTGTTGTCTACTAATGGTATCTACCTCAACAAGGTTTTGGTGGGTGAAGATCCATGTGGATCAATCATAGAGGCTATCCTAGTTTGGAGGCTCGTACTAACGAAGTTCTACCGAATTTCTATAAGGGAATGCCGCATCCAAAAGAGAAAGAGAAGCACGCATCAACTTGGTAATGTTCTAAACTTAGATGCAAGGTTTCTTTTATAAGTTTTATAAACCTATTAGCATCTATCGAACGTTTTAACTTATATTATATCAATCATGACATGCTTAGGAGATACTTTAGGTTAATTTTAAGTTTTAAAATTCCACCTTGTAACGTTGCATGTTCACTTACTGTTTTGATTAACCAGTAGTGGTATCGGAGACTATCTTATGCTATACATGATTGATTATAATATGTTAAAATGGTATTTTGTATGAATCGATTAAAGTATGCTATGCATGACTCAGGTTTCTATTCTTGTTATAGAAAATGATGTGATAACTATATTAAGGTTTTGCTCAAACTTAGTCTAGGTGATTATCATGTAAATTAGCAATATTTTACCACACATGTAAATGCTTTAATTGAAGTTCGTCCCGTACTTCACTCAATTAAAGATGAAATCTTTAAATCCTAGTTGTCCATGGTATAATGAATTAAAGTATCTATGGTTATTTTAGCAAGGATTGGACTTAACTGCTCATTTACTTTAAGGGGACCTCTCTTACTTGGAAATCTCCATCGGTATTAGATTCAAAAGTACCTAAGGGACTTTTATGACTTAGTCGATTTCTAGTATGGAAAAAATTAAACATGGACATTGGTTATTTTGCATGCTATGTGGAGTCTTGGCATAATAGAATGATTATGATATAGCAGTCCCGAGTATGTTCCCTTAGAGTTAATAATTCTAAATAGTCTGGAACTATTATTTTCACAATCATATCCATCGTATAAGACTTAGACTAGGGCGAGACCAACGACACCAATAAAATCCCTACAAAAATACTAAGGCGGTATATAGTCTTCATGTCATAAGTCATGATACGAACCTTATTAACGGATGTAAGCACATGTACAACATGCCTTCCCTTAACATGTGTTTGGTTATGAGACTAGATGGGGTTAATGCCTAAACCAAAATGGGTTAGTTTTCCATATCATTAGAGTTAATGCTAGACTAGAGACACATTTGAGGAGTCGTACAATTGGGTACACACGTCTTGAGAAGGAGAACTCAAATGGATTAGCAATTGCATGAGATGCAAATGGACAGGTTCCAGCCATGGTTTTCTTATTATGGCTTGACCCGGGGTCATGATGAGTGGCTATGGATGCTACCTACTAAGGAAAATTGGCCAAACCAAATTTCTCAAATTTAAATAGAAGGGGCTATTTGAATATCGAGAAAATAGTAGGAATTATGTATTTAATTAAAGACTTTATATTAAATGCATGTACATATACTAATGTCTAAACAAATTCTATCTTATATCTAGGCTGAACAATGAATTCAAACATAAATCTCTATTCGATACTTGACAATAAATTGACAGGGATCAATTTTGACAACATGTTAAAAGCTCTTAGAAAGGACCTTGAGAAAAGCCACATGGATTATTTTCTCGATAATCCTGAACTAGTCAATCCTAATGTTGAGGCTTCTATCCAAGAGAAAGAAGCATATCTTAAGCTCAAGAAGGATGCTTTCGTGGTGTCACTATTAATGCTTGAAATCATGAGCTTGAAGTTTGAGAAGTAGCATGAAGGTATGGACCTAAAATGTGATTCATCTTAGAGGACTCCATGAGGGCATGAAAGTTGAATGGAATGAAATACTAAAAGTCCTCTATAGCCATGAGAGAGATGATGGGATCTTGGCCACTGAGCGATGCATAAAATACTTACAATATTCAAGGAGATTGGTACTGATAGGAATCGAGATGGATTCCAAGCATGGCATATAGCTTATGATAGAAAGTCTGTTTGATAAATATTCACCTTTTGTGAAAAATTATCTTATGTCAAAAAGACCAGAAAGACATCTGAGTTTGTCAAGAAACTTAGAAGTTTTGAAGAAGGTCTAAGGGCTAGAGGAATAGGTACCTTGGCAAGTAAAACTTGTGTCAAAGGTAAAAGTTTGAAACCCATCAACAAGAAGGTTAAAAGTGTAGTTATTGAAAAGGAGAAGCCCAAAGGAATATGTTTCGTGTATGGAAGGCCCGAACACTGGAAATGTGATTGGAAAGTTCAAATTTCTAAACAAGTGAAGAAGAAGCCAAGTGAGGCATCTCCTTTAGGTATGTTCATGATGGAGAGTTTCTCTACAGTTCCCTATGAGTCTACTTGGGTTTTGGATACTAGTTGTGGTACTCATATATGTACTTCTGTGCAGCGATTACGGAATAGTAGGAGGCCTAAAAAGAGGGAAATGGACCTAAGAGTTGGAAATGGAGCATGGGTTGCTGCAACAACTGTAGGGATATATAGCCTTCGTTTGCCTAGTGCCCTAGTTTTAGTTTTGAAAAATTGCTATTATATTCCTGCTATCAGTGAGAATATTATTTCTATTGTATGTTTATCAACAGAGATATTTGAAATTTTATTTTTAATAATAAATGTCAAATTCGACCCAATAATGTTCTTTATGATTGTGGAATATCTATTGATGGCATTTATGATACTAAAACTTAAATTATAAATATGAACATTGTTAAGAAATCGAGATTGGATAATGAGAAATCCTCATACATATGGCATTGTCGTCTAGGTCATGTAAATGAGACTCGCTTAACTAAGTTAAAAAAATGTGATGACTTGGTTCCAATGGAATGGGAAACCTATGGTCCGTACGAAACTTGTTTAAAGGGGAAGATGAGTAGTAAACCTTTTAAAGGAAAGGGTCAACGTGCCACTATTACTTTGGAAATAATACATTCTGATGTATGTGGTCCAATGAGTGTTAAGACACATGAGAGTTTTGTCTACTTCATAACCTTTATCGATGATTATTCATGATATGGTTATTTGTACCATATGAGGTACAAGTCTGAGAGTTTTGAGAAATTTAAAGAGTTCAAAACTGAAGTAGAGAAACAACTTGGGAAAAGTATCAAGACCCTTCGATCTGATTGAGGAGGTAAAAACTTAAGCCAAGAGTTTCAGGATTATTTGAGGGATAATGGTATTTTATCCTAGCGAACACCTCTTTATACACCCCAACACAATGGAGTGTAAGAAAGGAGGAATCGAACCCCACTTGATATGGTTCGGTCCATGATGAGCCAAGCAGAACTCAGCAGATCCTTTTGGGGTTATTAACTTGAGAGCACAGTTTATATTCTAAATAGAGTGCCTTCTAAATCAATAGATCAAACTCCATACGAATTGTGGTACGGTAAGAAACCCACTCTTTCTCACCTGAGAGTTTGGGGATGTCCTACTTAAGTAAAGAGGATGAATTCAGATAAGCTAGGTGCTAAGTTTGATATGTTTCTGTTTGTAGGTCACCCTAAGGAGACTATGGAGTATACTTTCTACGATCTCAACGAACAAAAAGTCCTTATTTTAAAAAATGCTCAATTTCTCAAGAAGGAGCATTTACATGCGAAAGCTAAAGGGAGAAATCTTGAGTTAGCACTCAAGAAGATCAAATAGATAATTAAATGATTATTCCTACACCTGTTACATAAGATAGTGTAAGTATGGAACAGCCTACTATAACACCGACATTGCGTAGGTCAGAAGCTGGGCTCGAATCGCTCCCAAGAGATACGGGTTTCTCATCATTGATGATAAACATCTCTTCCTTATGGAAGATGATAAGCCCATGACTTACAAGGAGGCAATGGAAGGCTTAGAATTCAACAAATGGTTTGCAGCCATGAGGTTAGAGATGGACTCCACGTACGAAAATCAAGTCAAGAGCTTGATTGATGCTCCAAGTGGGATTAGGCCCATAAGATTCAAATGGATTTTCAAGAAGAAAACTAACATGGACAGTAACATAATTACCTATAAAGCAAGGCTGGTTGCAAAAGTTTATAGTAAAAAACAAGGCATTGAATATGATGAAACCTTTTCACAGAAGGCTGCTAAGTCTTTTGAAAAATACATACATAGACAAGGCTTTAACTAGATTCAACCTTGAGCAGTCAAGAAAGGGATATCTCCCAATGTCTCATGGGATTAACCTTTCTAAATTTAAGTGGCTGAGAACATAAGAAGAGAGATTGCACATTAATGGAATACCCTATACCTCAGCGATAGGATTCATCTTGTATGCTATGGTATGCACCCGGCTTGACATCTCACATGTGTTGAGTGTTATGAGCAAATTTCAATCTGACCTAGGTAAGAAACACTAGATGGTTGTTAAAACTCTCCTGAAGTACGTAAGACTGAGGGTATGTTTTTAGTATATGGAGAAGGTGATCTCTCTTTGGAGGGATACACCAATGCGATTTTTTAGTCTGACAAGGATAATTATATGTCCCAATCAAGGTATGTGTTTATGTTAAATGGAGGGGTAGTTGTTTGGAAAAGTTTAAAATAAGATATGACTGATAATTCAACCATAGAATCTATTCAGAAGTGGCTAAGCAAGCTGTCTAGCTTAAGGGATTTATTGGTGATCACGGTGTGGTGTTCAGCATTGTAAATCCAATAGCGATCTATTCTGATAATAATGGGGCTATTGCTCAAGCAAAGGAACCACGGTCTCATCAGAGAAACGGACATGTACTCAGAAAGTACGATCTCATTCAAGAGTTAGTAGCCAGGAAAGATACAGATTTAGAACACATCCCAACATATCAGAATCTAGTGTATGGGCTAACTAAGCCATTGATTCAAGTTAAACATGACCAACACATAAAGGAGTATGGTATGAAGCACATGGGTAATTGGTTCTAGTGCAAGTGGGAGATTGTTAGACATGATGTATGCCCTAGAGGCAATTAGGGTGATATGTCTTAATTAGTTATAATGTATAAATGGTTTCAGATTATTATAATGATAATTAAGACGTCTTTGTTGCTTATCAGTGTTTTCAATTCATTTATGTATCTCTGTGGTATCATTTATGTATAGTATTATATATATGTGCATTGATAAGACAAAGTCCATGATTACTTCATAGTGTAAAAGTGCAAGGATATAGTGGAAGCTATGTGGTGTGAGAACTGCACACACATGTTACTATGAATAGTCTAAATATCCCTAGTCATAGTTTCATTGAGACTGGACATCAATGGAATGAACAAACTAGCATGTGTAGGCTTACTCCTTGGATTAAGTCTAAGCAGCCGATCTCACGAGCCGAAGGTGTTACCTTGAGTTAACACATGAATGTATTTAGGTAATACATTAGAGACTGTTATAAGATAGACACTCAAAAATAACTATATCCATGTGTTGGTGTCATGTCTTGTTGCAGTATCAGTACAAGTATCCTCAAACCTGAGATACTAGTTACCTTGTGTAGGATTTATTATATTTTGGGTCATACTTATTCATACCTTGGCGATCAGGATGATACGAGTGATTACGAGTATAATGATGATCACATGTTGGTAAGCCGAGTAGTCAAGATGGGATCCATCGCTCCTGATATAGCAATATAATGGGAGATGTACCTTAGGGCCCCTTATTGAAGTGACATACTCATAAATCTCTGATCATTGTATAAGAT
Source organism: Euphorbia schlechtendalii (assembly GCA_949673415.1). Classification (NCBI taxonomy): domain Eukaryota; kingdom Viridiplantae; phylum Streptophyta; class Magnoliopsida; order Malpighiales; family Euphorbiaceae; genus Euphorbia; species Euphorbia schlechtendalii. The sequence continues at coordinate 5,040 of CATIWQ010567770.1, read as the reverse complement.
TGATAGAACAAGTTTCTAGTCAATCTTGATACATAATGGCGAGTGGTGTTCTTTGTGAACAAGTTTAATTCTAGGTTAGCTACGGCTATTACATACTAGATGGTACTTAACCTGATGGAAGGAGTATATTGTATTGCTTACTACTGCAGAACCGGATCAAGTCACAGGCACGTGAAATTCCAAGTATCGGGGGATCAAATGCCTTTGCTAGAAAGGTCATTTGATTGTCTCGAGCTATCGAGTTTTATATCAGTCCGAAACATTGAGCCTAAAGGTTCATGGATATGAAGCCAAGTTTAGGTTAACCTCTAGTAGCTCTATACTTCGGGATCCTATGAGGACACACACTTTGGGTCTTTACTGGACTAAGTAAAGAGCTTATAGACTGGGTCTATGCCGACAATTTTTTTGTCAAATTTGTTAGAAGAATTATTAATTTGTTTAACCGAATTATTAATTAAAAAGAATAAAGAGAAAATAGGGAAAATTACACGGAGTGGAACAAGGGAATTTTCCCGGTTGCGAGTGGGCCACAAATGAACACGAGATGTTCAAACTGGGGCCTGTACGGCTGGCCCGTAAGCTAAAAAGCTTGTGGGAAGCTAGCGAGCTACAAGCTCGCAAGCACTATCCATGGCAGCACTTGTGGCATGAGGTAAGCTCGCTAGGGCTTTCCTTGTGAAAAGGAGCCGCGAGTCCAAGTGACTTGCGTTGTAACTCGCTTGTGGGATGGGAATATTCCCATCACACATTGAATTTTAGGGGGAGTCAAACACTCCCCCTTTTCCCTATATATAGGCCTCCCAATCTCTTTATTTTACACACTTCAGCTCAACTTCTCTCTCTGAGTTCGACATCTCTTTCTTCTTGCGTTGTGCGAGATCCTTCACAAGTTTCTCAAAATAATGAAGAATTCTTAGAAGGCTCTTTCTATTTGAAGTTAGCCATTTCAGTTTATATTTTCGGGTTGGACATCGAGCGGTTTAGCAGCTGCTATCTACTAACGGGGTTCTACCTCAATGAGGTTTTGGTCAGTGAAGATCCATGTGGATCAATCGTAAAGGCTATTCTAGTTTGGAAGCTCATGCTAATGAACTTCTTCCTAATTGCTCTAAGGGAATGCCGCATCCAAAAGGGAAAGAGAAGCACGCATCAACTAGTAACATTCTAAACTTAGATGCTAGGTTTCTTTTATAAGTTTTATGAACCTATCAGCATCTATGGAACATTATAACTTATATTATATCAATCATGGCATTGACACAAAATTTGATAGACCAAGGCTGGAAAGATATGCTTCCATCTCTTATCGGAGATTAAGACTCTCTAAGAAAACTAAATCGAGGAATATCATCCCGGTGATATCCAACTTGCTTAACTTTTGAAATCGTTTGCCTTCTTCTCTTGTTCTCAACGAAAATGGAAAATCAAATTCCTCTAGAATTGATTGTGTACTCTTCTTTTTTGCAGCTCTTTTCACACGAGTCATGGTTCTTTATGAAGAAGAAAAAAGTTTGGAAAAGATGTAGATGGTTGAAGGAGCAAATTTAGAAATTAGAAAGCTTTTGTAGAAGGTGTGGTGGTTAGGGTTCAACTTGGACTTATTTATAGAGGTAAAGTGGGTCTCTAATTGGTCATTAATAGGATTATAGCCGTTTGGGGTTAAAATTAGCCGTTAATGGCGGTTTAAGCCATCTATCGCGTATCAGTTCGCGAGCTGTAACGGTTATAATTTTGCAGTGTCACGATCGCTAAGGCCAGTCGCGATCGTGATTCTCTTCACGAATGAAACAGTAAGTTTTTCTCTCCAGAAGTCACGAGCGCGAAATAAGTCACGATCGCGAGCTATAACTTTTCCAAATTCTTCAATTTTAGACTTGTACCTACAAAATCTTAGAAACAAACACAAATACAAACTTGTTAAATATAAACACAAACACAAACTTTGAACATCGACATCTTGGTGTCCAATTGTTATTTATAAAAATAAAGATTTGCAAACAAACAAGCAAGTATAACAAACAAACTAACTAAATAATCAGACTACTAAACAAACAAAAAACAACTTAAAAGCTACCTATTGTGAGCGGACGACGTTCCATCCGCGTGATCACCGCAAGGCGCCGGCCCCGTAATATGGGGCGTGGGGTTTTCGAAAACGATGTGTTAAAAGAGCGCATTGGAAAAGAGGTTCCCTTATGGGAAACTAATGGTTGTGCTTGAAAATAAATGGGTTCCAAGTACAAAAGACTCGAGATCAGGATCTCTAGTCTGTGTTACAGAGTCACCACCCGGATCAGCTCTTCTGGGAAATTTCGGTACAGCTTAGATCCTTATGCCTAATCTGTACCACAAAGTAGAGATTCGGGTCCGGGATGAGTTATCTATTTCATCATCATTTGAGTTAAATTACACTATGAATACCACGTTTATAATATTCGAACTAAACTAGATGTTTTCGGTTTATATTTATCGCGCATGCATAAAGCGATAAATAAATTGCGGAAAGTAAACACGTAAGAAATTAAATGCGCCTATTCTACGGGATATTAATTACATCATTGGGCGTGGAGGATTACAAATCACCTAAATACAAATGATCTACGGGAATGAATACATCAATGTCCTATTATACAACCGATCTAACAAATACATATTTTTATTAAAAAAATGCGATAACCGAAAGAAAATAAATCCTAACATACATCTATCCTAGACTACCTGCATCCACAAAGGTTAGCACAAATACGGCACAACACAAGTAATTGCAACTTTGTTCATTTTGATTTTTACGAGACCTGTATGGTCTAATTTAAAACATCGGAGAGCTTGAAATTTCTTTTTCATAAAAAAGGGTTCATTTTATGCACACAAGTTTATTTAACCAATTTTAGTGAAAATGTCACATGCAAATAATTGTCAGGTCGGTTATCCAGGAACTTCGGTTCCCTTCGTGGGGGTTTCCTAACACACTTCATAATAACTTAACATAAAATAAATCTAGGTCCGAAAACATAATTCATAATATTATTAAAATGTTCTAAAAAAAGAATTGTTAAAGCTGATAAAATAACGTTAAGGTAAATAAAACTCAGATTTGTAAAATTTTCATATATACGCTTCATGTTACTAAAAACTCAAATCTCAGATCTGAACGATCACCACTGACCCTCTCGAACATGAATCGGAACCTGAAAATTTTACAAACATGCTGTCTGTATGCTGCTTGGAAAATGATATCATTGAACGATATCATGATATCGTTGAACGATATCAAGATATCGTTCAATGACATCGTGATATCGTTGAACGATATCTAACAGGCAGAATACATGTAGTTTTCCTATTTTTGCCGATTTACTTATTCACGTACATAAACACATATATATTATCAAAACACATGAAGCACGACTCTAGGAACTTAGAGGCTTACCCCGTAGCTATGAATCCACTTCATTCGGTCCACGAAAATGCACGAAAAGTCCTCCTCGTCTCTTTGGTTTGGTTTTTACGATTTTGATGAAAACAGAGATTAAAGGTCTCCTTGTTGAAAGAAGGCAGTGCTTCCTGGATGCGATGAGTGAAATGAGAAGGGAAGAATAAGATATACTTCTTCCTTTGGTTAAGATTATAAAAAAATCTCTAAAATGTAAACTTTAGACTTTGGTTTTTGTGTTTGTGTTTGGGATTTGTGGTGGTTGTGTTTGCTGAGTTCTTGATGTAGAGAACTTGTGTTTTTTTTGGAAAAGCCCCCCTTTCTTTTTTTGTGACTGAAACTTGGCCTCTCTTATGGGCTCCCTTCAATCCAAAAATCATCATTGCACCCACATCTTTTGTCCTTTTCCCATCATTTTCTTCCACCCATTAATGGTCAACATGGGCTGGTAGCATGTTGACAGGGTGTGTTGGCAGAAAAGTTCGAATTATGGGTGAGGGATGGGTGTTTGTTATTGAATAATGCAAGATCTTCTTTTTTTGTCTATTTGTAAACTCGATATCGTTAACGATAATGATAGATATCGTTAACGATAATGGTATATATCGTTAACGATATCCATACATATCGTTAACGATATGGATTGGCCCAGTGGACTTTTCTTGGTTTGGGCTTTTAAATATGGGAGAAAGGCCCAAAGAAACAAGGTAGATGATTTCCAAGCAATTTTAGGACCCTGCAAAATGTGAAATGCTAACAAGGGAAAAATTACAGCTTCATCATTGAACTCGTGAGTCGGGAGTAAAAATCTAGTGCTCACAGGCTGCCCCTCATGGGATCACTGCTGATATGAGATCAGTATGGTCCCATGATTGAAAGAGCAGCGGGGTTTAGAGATAGTACCTGCCCAGTCATGGTTGTCACTCTTTGGGGATGATGGCTGTAAGCTTTCATCTTGGTGCGGCATTGTCGGGGATTGGCCTCTCTGTGCCCCTTGTGAATTGCCCATTTGGCAAAGATTACCCCTTGTGAGTTGACCATTACTCTCGGAACTGCTGGGGAAAGAATGAAAGCCGTATGCTCCATGCCCTTGATGATATGTCGACTGCTATGAGTCTTTGTTGAAATCCGTTGTGGGATGATTGATCGTGTGGTCTGAATTTTTTACCCCTTATGAGTTGACCGTGACACTCGGAACTGCTAGGGAAAGGATGAAAGTCGTGTGCTCCATGCCTTTGATAATAAGTCGACTGCGGTCAGTCTTTGTTAAAATCCACTGCGGGATAGTTGACCGTTGCGGTCTGAATTGTATGCCTCTTGTGAGTTGACCGTGACACTCGGAATTGCTGAGATAAGGTGTGAACCCATAGAAAGTTTAGATGACTGTAAAAAGTCAGGAATTTTGAACTGTAGAAGGTTCGGATGACTATAAAAAGATTGAAATTTTGAATTGTAGAAGATTCGGGCGACTGTAAAAAGTCAGGATTTTGAATTGTAGAAAGTTCGGACGACTGTAAAAAGTCTAGCTTTTGAACTGTAAAAATTTCGGGTGACTGTAAAAAGTCAGGATTTTGAACTGTAGAAAGTTCGGATGACTGTAAAAA
>CATIWQ010567697.1:0-16244 GCA_949673415.1 Euphorbia schlechtendalii | reverse complement strand
TAGTGAAAATCTATTTATTTAGAGTCTCTAATCTATCACATCTATATCTACTCAACTTTTCATTCTAATCTTCCTACCCAAAAATATCAATTCTACTTTTATTTCCTTATTTTTATCTTTCCCTTCCATATCTTTAAACCTGGTTCCTTCCCTGTGGGTTCGATATCTTTTATAACTACATTGCAACTATATACTTGCAGTTATCATCATTTTTCTATGTGATAAGAGGTATTGACAACACCTACATTTATTTGTGAACAAGTTTTTGGCGTAGTTATTAGCCAATAGTTCACGAGGTTTTGGAACCATTATTGATTAAACCTATCAGTAGAAAAGTGGTGAACATAGACCCTACTAAGTTCTTGCTCAGATTTTATCATAAAGTCGATTACGACAGAGTTTGGAATGGATATCCATGGACTTTCAATAACAAACTCTTTGCTCTTACACCAAGGCTCCCTTATGAAGATCTTGAATCTATTGAGGTTAAACACGTGCCAATTTGGGTTCAAGCTTTTGGTATTCCTGTTGGATGTATTTCAGTGCATGTTTGTGAAGTGATTGGGAAATTCTATGGGCTATTTATGGAAGTAGACAGCAACGATTTTAACGTTTCCAGGCCGCTATATCTACACATTAGGGTCTCAATTGACACTACAAAGAAATTAAAATGGAGATTCGAATTCATGTTAATGAAGCAACTTTTGTAACCAGTCAATTTCAGTATGAACTGCTGCCTTCCATGTGTTATATTTGTGGCATGTTTCAACATACATAGAACTCATGTCCTCTCATCTATTTGTCCACAAAACCACCAAAAAGGATGTATGAACATTCTATTAGGGATACAATAAGGAAACATATAAAAATAGAAGACAATCGATGGCTTAGGGATGAGAATGGATATAGTCTGGTGCCGATAGGTTCTACGACAAAACCTGTTGGGGTAGAAGAAGCTTTTCGTGATCTAGGGTTAGTTGGGGCCAGCACAGCTTCAAGAATGGAGGAGGATAATACATAAGCAGTGGTTACTAATCACCTGAAATGTAAGCGTAGTATGAACAAGGAGGGTGTAAACAGCAATGGCTTAGGCCAAATACTTCATCAAAAATCATAGCGAGCTCCTTGGTGCGAGCTCGCCAAATGCCATGAGAATTATTAGCTAGAATTGTCATGGTCTGGACACGGACCCGACAATTCAAGAGCTAGAGGAACTTGTATCTTCATATGTGCCCAATGTGGTGTTTATTATGGAAGTAAAAGTGGGTAGAAGTATAGTTGATAGAGTCTTGAGAAGACTTCGGTTTGAAAGGGAGCTTATATGTTCCTTCATCTATGAATAATGGTTGTGGTTTAGCTTTGCTTTGGAGAAAGAGAGAATTGGTGGCGCTACATAAATTCGGGAAGAATTTTATTGATATTACAATAAAAGATAATTCAGACCCTTGGAGATTAACCGGGTACTATAGCTTTCCCGCAAACACTAATCCAAGAAGTCAAGAGTCTTGGGATTACCTTTGGAGCTTGGCGGGTATTAATGTGTTGCCTTGGTGTGTGATTGGGGACTTTAATGATATGCTTACTACAACTGAGGAGATAAGAGAGGTAGACCAAGACATCTTAATTGGTTAGTGGGTTTTAAGGATGCTTTAGCTGATTGCAAACTAAATGACTTGGGTATGTCAGGTTATGTGTTTACTTGGGAATGAAGTCAAGGTTCAAGCTCTTGGATGGTTAAGTGACTTGATCGAGTTGTTTGTAGTATGGAGTGGATGGAGAACTTTAGTGATGTATGGATTCAGAATTTACCAACATCTGAATCTGACCATTCTGCCTTGGCCCTGCATTGCACAACGAATCCTATTTGTATTAAGCCACAATTTCAATTCGAGAATAGTTGGACCCAAATTTAAGGATGTAGGGAGCTGATTATGGCATGCTAGGCTGAAAAATCCTCAGGTTTCGGTTATGAATAAATTACAAGTTTGTGCCACAACGGTTGAAGAGTGGGGAAGGCATTAACATGGTAATTTCAAGCTTCGTTTACATGCTTGTAGACGCGAGTTGGGTAGATTGAGAGGGACCTTGGATGATGATGATATTGAGCTATTTCTAAGTAAAAAGAAAGAACTTGGAACTCTTATTCATCAACAAAATGTGTATTGGAAACAAAGATCTAAAATTACATTCCTTAATGACGACGACCAAAATTCAACTTATTTCCATCGTGTCACTTCATCCAGGCATTGAAAAAATTCTTTCCAACGCTTGCAAAGACTTGATGGCACTTGGACTATGAGGGGTGATGGATTAAAGGAGCGAATCCACTCGTTTTATTCTGATCTTTTCCAATTTGATGGGACTCATTATGAGACCATATTCTTTCACTCGTTCAACCATGGATTTCTAGCAGAATTACAACCCGAACAACATTAGTCTTTCTTGGGTGATGATGTTAAATAAGCTCTATTTCAAATGGATCCCGATAAAGCACTAGGACAGAATGGTTTCAACCCGGGTTTGTACCAGAAATTCTGGAATATCATTGGCACTGAGGTAATCGCTTTTTATCTGATTTATTTGCATAATAAGTTGTTACCTTCCGCCCTTAATGATACTAATATTGTATTGATTCCAAAGAAAAAGATTCCTTCTGGTGTATCTGATTTGAGACCTATTTCGCTATGTAATGTTCTTTTCAAAATTATGTCAAAAATGCTAGCTAACAAAAATTCAACCAATTATGAATTCTGTCATATCAAAGTCCCAGAGTGCTTTTATACCCGGTAGGCTTATCACAAATAATATCTTGATTGGTTTTGAAATAGGACATTACATTAATAGGAAAAGGTTAGGTGCTTCGGGTATGGGATCTTTAAAAATAGACATGTCTGAAGCTTACGATAGGGTGGAATGGAATTTTCGTCATTCAATGCTAGTTAAGATGGCCTTCTCGATTTCTTTTGTTGATGTTATTATGTTATCCCTGACTATAGTTACATATACTATTAAGCATGGGGATGGAAATTTTCATAAAACTATCCCTTAAAGATGTTTGAGACAAAGAGACCCGTTATCACCTTATTTGTTTATTATCAATGCTGAGGGGCTATCTATTTTGATCCAGGACCGTATTGCATAAGGTATTATTCATGGATGTAAAATCACACCTAGGGCCTCGATTATCTCACACTTATTCTTTACCGACGACAATCTGTTTTTTTTCAAAGCTATTCTAGAAGAGGCTCATGTGCTAAAGAATATTTTTTACCTATATGAGATGGCCTCAGGTCAGCAAATAAACTACAATAAATCATCCATTGTTTTTAGTCCCAACATCTCATGTAAAGTAGAATACTGCTAATGTTTTGAGGGATAACATTATGGATGGCCATGGGGATTATTTGGATTTACCCTCGATAATTGGGCATTCGAAGATGAGTGCTTATGATTTTATTATCGAGAAAGTTCATAAGAAGGTACAAGGGTGAAGGAACAAAAAGTTATCTCAAGGGGGCAAGGAGGTAATGCTTAAATTGGTTGCACTCACGATACCCACATAAGCAATGCGAGTATTCTTGTTACCTACTCACACGATTACGCATATAGAGAAGATTTTCTCTAAATATTGGTGGAACTCATCGATTCATTAGATGAGATGGGAACGACTTTCTCAATTGAAAGAGAAGGGTGGGCTTAATTTTCGAAGTCTTCATGAGTTTAATCGTGTGTTGCTAGCAAAGCAATTTTGGAGGCTTATTTCAATCCCTAATGAGCTAATAAGTAGGCTGTTTAAGTCAAAATATTACCCCCAATGCTCTATTTTTTACGTTGCCCCCAAGTCTAATGCTAGCTTTTTATGGAAAGGTTTACTTTCAGTAAGGGGAATCATGAAACAAGGCATGGCTTGGTGAATTGGAGATGGATTGAAAGTCAATATATGGTTTGAAATTGGCTGCAGTTGATAACATTTCCTTCTATACTATCTACAACCTTGAATGGGTTAGAGGATGCAAGTGTGAACTTGCTTATCGCATTGGATGGAGGTAGTTGGACTGCAAATCTACTTGGTCTGCTATTTTCTATCATCGAACAGCAGCTTATTCAGAAAATTTAGCTACCTTGGCAGCATTCTTGTGACTCCATTTATTAGCGGTTTGAACGGTCAAGGAACTTCCCAGTTAAATCATGTTATTACGAACTGATGCAACAAGATGATTCAAGTCGATTACCATCAAATTATGCGCATCAAGGCTAGAATAATATATGGAAGATGAATGTTCCTCCGAAAGTCCAACATTTTCTGTGGAAAGTCGCTACACATTCCCTACCATCGATTTGCAGACTTCGGGAACGCTACATCGATGTAGACAATAAGTGCTCTCTATGCGGGGATGTGACGGAGATTACTTATCTTGCTCTTGTAAGCTGTGCTCTTAATTTCCCAATCTAGAACAAGCTTTTTAGGGAAGGGTGGCCGATCAATATTTCCAATATTAATGACTGGTGGAGTTGGTTATCAGGGAAAGAGATAGAGACTATGGGAAAGGCATCATGTGTTCTTGCGTTAATATGGGGGAGAAGAAATCATCTCTTATGGTAAGGTCAGGAGCCCATCTCAGGTGATATGTCTTGGTCTCGTATACCTCTCAGAATGGCGCTCACAGCAAAACAACATCCAACTTCGATGAATGTACTGAACTCAAATCAAGTTACTTGGAGTTGGCCACCATTACATTGGCTGAAGTGTAACATCGACGCAAGTGTTCTTAACTCGAGTAATGCAATCGACCATGGATGTATGCTTAGAGACGATCGTGGCAATGTAGTAGCTACTCGTTCAACTCTTGTTCAAGGAGGTGGAGATCCTTTCTTAGCCGAAGCGATTAGTTGTAGGGAAGCTCTCAACTGGCTTAAAGATAACGGTTATGATAATGTCGTTCTTGAGTTTGATGCATTGAATGATGTTAATTCGTTAAACAATGACCTCGTCTTTTATTCTCCTATTGGTTTAATTTTTTCAGATTGTAAGAACCTTATTAGACATTTTTCATCCTTGCTTCTTATTTATGCCAATAGGTCTGCGAATCATGCTACATATTTGTTAGCTAGATCGGTAGGGGGATGTAGCATTCTTGCTGTCCACCTTTGATTAGAGCTATAATTGGTTCTGATTAATCTATCGACGACATTTCTGTTAAAAAAAAGTCCATTGAATGATTAAAACAAATTTTTAAAAATTACATAAATAAATATGAAAAATTCCTTAAAAAGAATTTAAAATTAATTTATTACAACGTGATTTTTTTTAAGAAAAAAAAATCACTTTGTAATAAATTAAACGTGATTTATGTTTGAGGGAAAAATTATTTTGGCCCGAATAACCAATTTGTGCCGCCCCGTTATGAGACCGAAATGTTGTGGATGAATTGTGAAGTTTTTTTTTTTAAATCTCCCGAGAAGGCAATGTGCATTTTCAAAAGCTAAAAGGTTAACTCTTTTTTGAACAAGGAAACTTGTATATCTCGAAATATTGGTGGAGGAAAATTTATAAAAATTGTTGGTATTTTAATGTAATTGGATCAATTAGTTGACCAATGAGATCATAATATTTATTTCATTGAACAAATCAGGAGAATGCGGAGTGCATACTTATTCTAGTTCTATTACAATACTAAGCTTACGAGGGTCCGGGAGCGACTTTTTGCAATGCTTCTTTTTAGAACCGTTGCGACTACTCGAATGGACATGACTTTTCACAATACTTTTTTATTTGAACGCTTGCAACTGCTCGTTTCATGCTTGTAAAAACCTGGCATTGGTAGCTATTTTTATAGGTCGTTTAGGCATTGTTTTCTGCAATTTGGTTCACTTTTCTTCACAACAAAAATTCATTTTAAGTTCTTGAATTTTACTTTGATTTTATCCGATTGAAACATTTGGGAGAACCACCAAATTAATTTCAATCTGAAAGTTTAATCACGATTTCGGAGATTATCCAAGTTATTTTCAACAATTCCCCAACAAAGATTGAAACTACTATTTTCTGAAAATGATGATGATCGGAGAATCTGTTGAAGAAGTCGTGGAAATCAATTGATATTCGAAATACTTTCGATCATGGACACCAAAAAAGTATGAATTCGATCCGTTCGTTTTCATTTTCTCGTCATTGGTACCCATAGTGGGTATTTTTGCAATGATTTTTTGTGTTTTGTATGTGTATTCTCATTCTCCTTGTACAGGAAATTCTGAAAAAAAATTTTCTTCGAAACGTTTTTCCATGAATTTTTTTGTTGAATTTACAATTAAAGTATGTAAAACGGTGAAAAAATCAGGTTTTTGGCCATGATTCTATGATTTGGTCAATAAGTGAACAAAGTTTTATATTTTTTATGTTCAAAGTCACATTTGAATCGACTATGTTTGATTTCGGGCTTTTTCACGTTTTTTTCGACGAAAAATGTTGATTTTTTCACATAATTTTGGGTAATGGTGAGTTTGTGTTCATTTTTGGTTAAAAAGAATGACTCCATTGAACTCAAGACGTTAAAAACCTTAAAAGGGGTCTGTTCGGAGGTAGAAAACGTTTTCGGAATCAAATAAGAATTAAAATGAAATTTTGCAGTTTGCAAGGGAATCAAAATCCCTTGCAGATCCCATCGGTAAATGAACAATTATGACTTTTCATTTGAAACGGTTTTCTTTATGGCATTTGTTCAATAGTGGACATATATGAATTCTTTAGGGACTGTTTTATCAAAACCGACCCCAAATGAATTTTGATGTTTAAGGCTCTACATTATGTAACTTTTCTCCGATATTTTTGTTACTCCACCATTTTCATATTTATTTAATTTAATTGTTAGTTTTTCAGAATTTTCGAAGTTCATAAAAGTGAGAATTTGATTTATTTTGTGTAAATTTATTAATGAAATTATATAAGGTAGTTTGTGAATATTATAAAATTTCTAATATGTTAGACATTGTTTTACTTGTGGATTAATTTTGAAAAACCTTGTAATTCATCAAATGAATGTAAACTCTACATTTGAATGGTGAATTGAATGAGATTTATGTGAAACAACCAGAATTGTTTGTTATGTCAGGTTGTGAAAATAAGGTATGTGAGCTAAGAAAATTGTTATATGGACTAAAACAAACACCAAAAGCTTGGCATAAATAGTTCGATCATGTGATTTTGTCTAATGGTTTTGTTATTAACCAAGTGGGCAAATGGTGTATAGCAAATTCGATACTTTTGGTAAAGGAGTTATGATTTACTTATATGTGGATGACATGTTGATTTTTGGTACTAACCAAAGTCAAGCTTATACAACAAAGAATTTTTTTTATTTGTCATCTAGTTTTGAGATGAAAGATTTATGAAGTGATTCTTCGTATAAGAATTAAGCGGAAGAACAATGTTATTTCAATTTCTCAATCTCATTATATTAAGAAGATTTTGAATAATGTTAACTTCAAGGATTGTTCTCCAGTTAGCACTCCAATGGATTCCTTCGATTTTTTGAAGGTTATTCTGGTACAAGTTATATTTCTTATAACAAGGATAGTTCTTCCACAAGTGGATGAGTATTTCTTCTTGGGGGATGTGCTATATCTTGGGTGTCTAAGAAACAGACTTGTATGAGTCATTCAATAATGGAATCTGAGTTTGTTAAAACTAAGCGTAATTTAGCATATCATTTAACCCAAGGGTTAAACAGAAATCTTGCGTACAAGTCGGCTTTGGGGGTGTGGTTAAAGTCTATCTATACTCTCATGTTGAGATACCCAGTTCCCACCTAATATGATGTTAGGTGTTGAATTCAATGAGGAAAGCTTAACATATAGAGATTGGAACACACTAATTAAAATATCCTAATATGTGTGTTTAGACTCGCAAGTAAAGGAGGTTGAAGTTGAACTTCTTAATAACTTTTTTGAAAAATTGCATATATATGCAGGTGCAAGAGTAAAAAGGCTACCTATATGAGCATGAAGTTTAGCCGTTTTGAGAAACATGGACTTGGCTTTGATATTTTTATGAAGGATAAGGACACAAGGCTTGTAAAAGATAGCATCAAGTAAGAACATGTTAGAATTTTGACTTATGTATATATTATTTTCATGTATTCAAGATAGATAACAGAGGTTCGATCCACAGTGACACCTTTAGTTATTCGAATATTTGGAATGTGCAATATGCTAAGATGAAATTCAATCGTCACGATATTTCATTTATGCATAAATTTGTTTTCTGTTGTGATTTTGTTTAGTTAATAATGGATTACACTAAAATGAAGGATGTTGGTATTTTAGTGCAATTTGATCAACTAGTTGACCAATGCAAACATAATATTTCATCGAACAAGCCAGGAGAGGGCGGAGTGCACACTTATTCGAGTTCTATTATGATACTAAGCTTATGAGGGTCCGGGAGTGACTTTTTGCAACAATTCTATTTAAAACCGTTGCGACTGCTTGAATGGACACGACTTCTCGCAATGCTTTTTCTTTGTACGGTTTCAACTGCTCATTTCATGCTTTTAATAACATGGCATTGGCAACGATTTTTATAGGTCGTTTTGGCGACGTTTTTAGCAATCCGGTCCACTTTTCTTCATAAAAAAATTCATTCTAAGTTCTTGAATTTTACTCTGATTTTATCCAATTGAAAAATTTGGAAGAATTACCAAATTAGTTTCAATCTAAAAGTGTTATCATGACTTCAGAGATTATCCAAGTTATTTTGAGCAATTCCCCGACAAAAATGACTATCAATGAAAGCTGAAAAGTAATGTAATAAGTTCTTTTTATGTATTTGCAATCATTTTGATACTGGCAGTAACCATTTTCATAATAAGTTCTTTTTAGCTTCAATCAGTTTTACATTTGTCGATTTATTTTCAATTTTAAAATTGTCAGGGAGAAAATCACGGCGGTTTTGCATTTTTTTGGGATTCAATTAAACAAGTTTTTCATTTCAAAGTGGATCACTACGATTTGAATTTATAAAAAAAACTTATTTTTGTTTGAATTTGTCAAACTCTTTAACTTTTATAGCCAATATAATTTATACAATGAGCAGTTGAAAATTTTTAGATTTTATATCAACGAAAATACTATATGAGGAAATGAACATACATATTGCCGTCATCTTTAGGGATCCATTGTGGTATCAGTCCAGTGAGCTTGTTTCTTGTGAGGTACCTAACAACATATATATTGTTATGATATATCTTAAATATTATGCCCATATATGCATATATCCATTATAATTTGATATAAAATATCAAAAATCCATCTTACATGTATTTCACTTTTAATAATTGATTAAATGAACCAGGGATTTCTCCTATCAAATTATTGAAGCTCAGATCTCTACACAGTAAAGAGAAAAAAATAAAATGATATTTCTACATAGGAAATTAACAACAGCCAATAGTAGACAACAAAGAATAATATACTATGGTTATAAAGTTTTTTTTTTTTATGAATATGAATTTTGTGTAATAGACTAGGTATCGAACTCGTAAGCTTGCAATTCCTATACCAATTGAGTTACATTGATATTAATTAACTAGACATCTGAATTCTTAATAGGAACCATTTCTTTTACAATATTATTGATTTGGAAATACTACTTTTAAATTTATCATTTATTAAAGCACGCAGAATTAAGGGAAATTATACAGTCATGTGACCTACGGCCATTGTGGCTTTTTGAAGCTCATTCCTGCTCTTGAGCACAATTTTGTTTTGGCCGGGTTTTAACCCTAACAAACCTCATATAAAAGCCTCTCTCCTCACTCTTCACCTAAAAACCTAAAGTGAGTTCTCTCTCTTCCGGCGTAGAGAATTTATTGTCTTCTCTTCTGTCTCTTCTTGATTCCGTTGTGGCTTTGGATGTCTTCACATCATGTGCATGTAACCGTTTTCAGTTGAAGATACAAGTCTCAAGTTGCCGGAGTCTATTCAAGATATCTCTAAGTTGAGATTTATGCTTTTTATTTTGAGGGTTATTATTCTTAAGGCTCCATACTTTCAGTATTAGATTCGTAAACTAGGATATGAAGTTTTACTGGACTTTAATTCCTAGGAGCTGATCTAAGTGGTGACGCTATCTTACAGACTAACAATATTGGTTCACTAGCTAGTCTTTCAAACAAAGCTCTGTGGCTCCCAAAGCGCCAAACCCTTGGTTCGCTTCGCCACATAAAACCTCGCCCGCTTACAGTTATATAATTGTTTGAAGTCATAAAGGAAATTTTTTTAAGTAGGTCCAAGTATTATATCAATATGTTTTACTTTGCTTGTGTTATATGTTATATGCTATCGGTATTGAGTATGTGTAATTATGACGGAAACTCTAGTCATAATGCATAAAGTATTGATAAGAAAAGATTGAGGAATCGTACGTGAAAAATGAGAGGATAACCAATGAGATATGCAAAAGGAGAAGAATAGTATGAAGAGCAAGATGCAACAATTCAAAGAGAGGAAAGTTTATGCAACGAAGAATTGGTGCTGAAAAATCCATACAAAAATGAGAAGAATGAAAATTGGTGCACAAAAAGGTTATTATGATGCCAACTGAGAAGTGTTATGGAACTTAAAATGCAACCACGTAAATGTTTAGAATCCTTATTTGAATAGAAAACATTATTTGAGGGTTTTCGGCTCTCTACACAAACCAAGATCTCTCTTCTTGATTCTTGGTTCTTGAACTTTTTGTTTCTCGTTTGTTCGCAATTCTGTCCATCTATATTCTTACTGGACTCAGGATTTTGGCTTGATTTCTTGGATCTTCTTGTACGTTTCTTACCCGATTGCTAGGGTTTAGGGTATGGACACTAGATTTTCTAATGCTTATTTTATTACTGATCTATTTAATCAGCAATCTTTTCCTCCGAAATGATGCCATAATGAGACAGCCACCTTGTTTTTAGAATGTAAACAGCTGCCATCTTATGCGCAGGTCACTAATGGAAAAACCACTCCTACAGCTTTTCAAGTCTCGGGGGAGATTAATGATGTTGGCAGCAGATATAAAGCTATTTGCATTCCACAACAAGTCTATGAGGAAAGGCTTAAAGTATGTCAATTCTCGGTAATTGGACATATTACTTGCTCCAAAGGGGAGCAGCCCTAGAAGCATGGGGATCTAAAAGCTAAATTGAATTCGGTTTGGGGACGGTCGATGGATTGGAAGTTAATTTCAATAGGAAGTGGCTTTTATCACATTGTGATGGTTTTGGAAGAGGCGGTTCAAAAAGTTTGGAATAAGGGCAGCATGAATCTCAATCCCAGGATCATGAGGTTACTTCCATGGACTCCTGGGTTTGATCCAAACAATCACAAACAGACAGCATGTCAGGTATGGATCCGTTTGTTTAGTTTACCTTGGGAATTTTGTAATCATTGTATTTTGGCCAACATTGCTAGGGGGATTGGAGTTCCTTCATGATTTGATAAAAAATACTATTAATGGGGAACTAGGACATTATGCTAGGATTTTAGTGGACTTGGATCTTAAGAATCCACTAAAAGATGAAATTAGGGTGGATACGGATGTAGATAAGTTTTGGATTAATATTGAATATGAAAACGTCCATGCATTGTGCTCCATTTGCTCTTCTATTGGTCATAGGCTATCCATAGTTGATGAAATAATGTCGGTGTTCGATCGAAGGATACGAGCATTGGAAAGAAATAAATTGCAGAAAGGGATATTCAAAAGGTGGGCAGTGATAATAATGAATTATAGCACACTAAAAAGGTTACTGATGATGAACTTATGATAAATCCAGAATGGAGCAGGTTGTTTACAAGAAGTAAGCAACGTTAGAAAAGTTTTTTTGGAAAGAAATAACGTGACAATTCCAGTGTCTTCAGTCTTTGATCGAATTCAAAAAAGCACCACACATTCGGGGAAGTCACCTTTAGTTGATATGGATAAAGTTTTGAGTGAAGCAGTGTGTTCTGAGGAGGGGGAAGGGAATAACTATATTAGAGAGGGCAGAACTGAGATAGATGGTTTGAATAAAGCATTAGTTCTTCATGATAATGAACGTGGCCTTATGCATGGGAATTTGACTACATCGCGTCAAAATGTTATCAATTTAGACGGAATTAATTTGGAAGTTCATTTGATAGATGGGAAAGGAGTGGATCATAGTAAAGAATCGTGGGTTGATATAGCTGAAAAGAAGGAGAATTCGGATTGGCAAACAGTTAAAGCTCGGAATAGGAAATCGGGAACGAAGTCGCTTGTATTGCGACGGAACTCAACCACTTCTCAATGATTGCACTATATTGGAATTGCTAGGGCTTCGAAAACAAAGAAATGCAAAATTATATCCTCACTTTAGTTTTTGAATATAAGCCTGCTCTTCTTTGTTTGGCGGAGCCGATGGTTAGCTTTGATAAAAATTAAGTCCTCTTATTGGAGGAAAATTGGTTTCAAGTTCATTGGAATAAATGATAAAACCCCTTCGACCATGTGGGTATTCAAACTGAATTCTCTTTAAATGGGGCTGAATATATCTTACGTAACAAATCAAGCTATTTCAATTAATTTCAGTAGTTCAGGGCTGAATGTTGGTTTTGTTTAAGGGAGTGTCAATAGTAGAAAGCAGCAAGAGCTTTATGAGGTTATTACGTCGGTTTCTTTGCTTAGTGATTGGGTTTGGATGGGGGACTTCAATGCGGTGCTTGGAGCTCATGAAAAGAAAGGAAGACGTCCAAATCCGGGATCTTTTGATGATTTCCGGGCTTGTATAAACTCGGCTGAACTTATGGATGTGAACACTTCGAGTTTGATTTAGACTTGGTTTAATGCTAGAGAAGGAGTGGCAAGAGTTAATTGCAAATTGGATAGGGAATTGGTTAGTTCTAATGTTGCTGCAACATATCTAGTTTTCCATTGTTCAGTCCTTGCTAGACATTATTCCGATCATCACCCAATTTTATTTTAGTGCCGATCGAATGCTACGAACATTTCAAGATTTCATTTTCAATCTATGTGGTTAACTCATGATGGTTTTAGAAAGGTTATTGAGGAACACTGGAATTCGATCTTCCCTTCTTTGCCCCCTAATCAATTGTTAATAATTAAACTAAAAGCTTTGCGACCAATTCTTCGCCAATGGAATAAGAAATTTTTTTGAAATCTTGAAGCTGAGTTAGGAGGTGTGCAAGGGCTAGTTGCAATTAA
Source organism: Euphorbia schlechtendalii (assembly GCA_949673415.1). Lineage (NCBI taxonomy): Eukaryota > Viridiplantae > Streptophyta > Magnoliopsida > Malpighiales > Euphorbiaceae > Euphorbia > Euphorbia schlechtendalii. The sequence goes on along the minus strand of CATIWQ010567697.1, from coordinate 3,025 downwards.
TGGACCGACTTCTGATTTAATCACCATAAAAACGGATGCTCACAATTGTTTAGATCTCCACTTGCGTCGTAAGGAGATTTATTTGAAAGAAAGGAGCGGTATACAATGACTGAAAGAAGGTGATCGAAACACGAATTTCTTTCATAGAATGGCGAATCACAAAAAGTCTAAAGGGGGAGTTAACTCTTTGATGATTGATGACACTTTAACTTGTGATGTTGATAAAATTGCAGCTCATATGATTGATTATTATGAGTAGATTTTCAGCAAGGATAACACTGTCGAGGTGGATAATCAATTGATTAATTCGATAATTTCGCTTTTGGTTACCTTGGAAAAGAATGTGGCTCTCACCACTCATCCTTCGTCAGAATTAATCAAGAAGATGGTGTGGGATTTAGATGAAAATAGTGCACCGGGTTTGAATGGTTTCTCAGGCTCCTTTTTCAAGTTCTCTTGGGATATTCTTGGCCATGATGTTATTAATGTAATCCATCATTTCTTTGAAACAGGCTTTATGCTCCCGGGGTTTAATTCTAATCTCTTGATGCTTATACCGAAGAAAGAAGGAGCTGTCCATGCTGAAGATTTCTATCCGATCATTATGAGCAACTTCACATTTAAGATTATTACAAAAATCTTGGTGGAGAGGTTGAGCATGATCGCTTCCCGCATTATCTCCGATAACCAATTTGGATTTATTAGAGGGTGAAGCAACCATGAATGTATTGTAGTTGCATCTGAAGGCATAAATCTTTTGAATAAGAAATGCTTCAGAGGAAACTTTGCTATAAAAATCGATATCCAGAAAGATTTTGACACACTTGATTGGGACTTCTTGAGATCGATTCTAAGCTCTTTTGGATTTTCACAGGTTTTTGTTGGATGGATTGATAGCATCATTCAGTCTTCCCGCATCTCCATTTTAACACTTATTGTTCCAAGGGGTTTCTTTAAATGTACCTGCGAGGTACGGTAAGGGGACCCGTTATCCCCGATTCTATTTGTTCTAGTGGAAGATTTTTTTAGTAGACTTATTATGACGATGGTACATTTCGGCAAATTGAGACAAATGAGATACATCGAGAATAGACCTTTGCCTTCTCATATGCTTTATGCGGATGACATTCTTCTTTATGGAGTGGCATGTGTCGAAAATATGAGACAAGAAAAAGAGGTTTTTAATTGATATGATAGCATCTCGGGTGATAAGTGTATAATTGCACTTATTATCATGATATTTTCAATCATAAAATAATATGGTTTTGTTTCATTTTATACCTCATATAAAAGATTTCACGCGGTATGTAGTCGTTTTTTATGCAAATTCAGAAACTAGGTAAATCTTGGGAGTAAAATGATCAAAGGTGGACTTATATGGAAAAAGAGTGAAAAAGGTGGAAAAAGATGCGTGGAACACAAGGATTTGGCTTAGGATCAAAGTTGTCAAAGATTGGCAAAGTTGCAAAGAAGAAACATGAGGAAAAAGACATGTCACGATCGTGACACCCATTCACGATCGTGACTTGTTACTCTTCATAAGCAGAAAGTTACAAATCATTATTCACGATCGCGACATACGATTCTCGATCGTGACTTATGACGGTTATTGGTTATCTCTTTTCAACTACCAACCGCCAGATAATAACGTTCAATCGCCATTAACCACCATCAACTCCAACTGAAAAGACACCTTTTGGAAGTCAACCAATCATAAAAAGGTTCTTTTCCATTATGGATGAGGTTGAATCTTTGCATCCAATCATATTGAAGTAATGCAACCCTTCGCTAGTGGACACGATTCTTCGTTTGGATAGACATAACCCTTCACACTCTATAAATAGTGTTCAAGACCAGTCAATTTCATGGAGAGTGGGCAAGGATAGAGTATGGGTAATGAATAGTAGTATGCATGTATAGATAGAAAGTGAAAATATCTAGATTTCACTACGTTCAAAGTCTTAGTGAGAAAAATGTATAAGTGATTCGATTCTTATTTTGATCACTATATTTCTACACAAATTCGAGCATTTGTTGTATGAGGGTAATTGATAAGCACTTACCAATAAAAGTTTTCATTCTTCAACATTCTTTTATTCTATATTCACAAAGAATAGCATCCTAGCAGAGGTTTTGTACGAGTGATAAGTGTATAATTACACTTATTATCATATTAATTTTATACACTAAACACTATAATTTAAGTCATTTTTATACTTCATATAAAAATTTTCACGTGGTATGTAGTTGTTTTTTTATGCAAATGCAGATACTAGGTATATCTTGGGAGTAAAATGATCTAAAGTGGAATTCTATGAAAAAAGAGTAAAAAAGGTGCAAAAAGATGCGTGGAACTCAAAGATTTGGCTTAGGATCGAAGCTGTCAAAGATCGGTGAAGTTGCAAGGAGAATTCTAAAGAAAATTCAATTCAGGGTCATGACAATCATTTGTAGTCGCGACTTATTCTTCTTCAGAATAGAAGTCTACCAATCAAAGATTCACGGTCGTGACATGTATATCACAGTCGCGACTTAGACAATTTTCTGGTTTTATCTTCTTAACTACCAAACACCAGATAAGCATGATCAATGCCATCAACTGCCAACGAAAAGACACCTATCAGAAGTCAACAAATCATGAAAAGGTTCCTATCCATTTTGGATTAAATCAAAGCTTCTCAACCAATCACAATGACGAGATGCAATCGTTCACCAATGGACACAACCCTTCATTTGGATAGATGCAACCCTTCGAACTCTATAAATAGGGCTCCAAACCTTACAAATTTCGTGCACCACCAGAGAGGAGAGCATTAGAGTGAAATTATAGAGAGAGATATAGTGTGTGTATAGATAGAGAGTTCATAAGTGTTAACGAGAAAATGTTTAAGTGATTCGAATCCTTGTTTCGATCACTAGATTTCTCTATATTCTCGAGTGATTGTTGTATAAGTGTACTTGCAAATCACTTATCAATAAAAGTTTTCGTTCTTCAATATTCGTTTGTTCGATATTCGCAAAGAAT